>NEWO01000379.1:207367-218925 GCA_003013225.1 Phalaenopsis aphrodite
ACAATGAAATTTCTAGAATAATAATACTATGGATTTTAAAATCATTATAAATACTTTTTTAGCTCTGAATCACAAATTTAATAAAAAATCTTTTAAATCCAGTAAATTTATACCATTGAGCTCCAAGAAAATTTACACAGATTGAGTAATATGACAATTATTGGAAAATAAACTCCGGATCGTTCTCCGTGTTGGCGGAAAAATTTTCGCGCTTTTCCGAAATGAGCCGCCGAATTCCTGTTTTCTCCTTCTCGTCTCTCACTCTCACTTGATCTATCATTCTGAGTTAGCGGAGAAAATGGGGAGAAGGAAAAGGCCTAGGGTTTCAGAAGAACATCGGGGCGATCAAGAATCTGGAGGCGATCTTGAAGAACCGTCCGCAAGAGAGAAGAGCTTGTACGAGGTGACCCATATCTTCTTGATTCTCCTCTTATCCTATTTATAAAATGGACTGGCAGCTTATTGATTTCTAATCGTTTGCCTTCTAATTTGTAGTCAATATAGGGAAAGGGTTGCTTGATTACATGTAATATGCACTTTTGGAACGTACTTTGGGTTAAGGAGCTATTAGGGTTGGTGAGCTAATTTGTTAATCATATAGTCGGTAGTGGGTTGTAGGGACGAGGTATTTGCTGAATGCGTAAGGGGGTATTTGGTAGCATCTTTTTAATAGGATCTACAGGATTTACGGCTGGTCATGACGTTCAGGCGATCAACTTGTATGACGGTGAGTTGATCTTCTACATGGATGGGTTGCCACTGCCTTTGTGTACATAACTGCTGTCGGTCTTGAACCACTATGGAGTGATCCCGACCCAAATGAAACGCAGCTCCATCGTGACCATCATGACCTATGTGGCCTACTGGCGATGGATAGAGGTTCCGTGGTTGCGGGAGTTGTTCTCCTACATGTTTTCCTTGTAGGTGGAATCCGATGGTTATGTGTTTTCACTTGGTTGGTCTTGAAATTAAAATAAAAGATTGGAAATAGTGGTTCTTTATTGAGCCGGCTAGGGAGTTTGGGGCACTGAGTCAGTCATCAGACAAAGTGTAAAAGAAGATAAAATCATTCTCCATCCAGATCCAAAGTTTGGCCTCAACTATTGAGGGAAATTTTGTTAGCCTTGCAATATACCGACGAGGCAGTTTTGTACATGGTTATGAATCCAAGGGAGTTTGGAGTGATGACTCTAGAGATTTAGGCAACATTTGATGCTGTGGAGGAGAAGTGGCGGATGGACAGGTTCACCCCGTTGGAGGAAAGGAAGAAACCGCGCCAGGAAGCGAATTGATCGAGGAAAGAGCCGAGGGCATCCGTTCGCCTTGCTTCCGAAGGAAAGGACTCCTAAGCTACCACTCGAACTGTGGCTAGGATCCCAAGTTCGGATTTACTTCACTATGTTTCTGAAACTATCGTCGTAATTAATGTTCGCTGGCGATTTAGTGCTGATCAAGCGGAAGACTATTATGATGAACTTAAATAAGTGAGTTCGTGAAGAGGAAGGGTCCCGAGCTCGCATCTACTCCCGACTGGATGTCGAGGAGCTTCTAAAGGGGCCCTTCAAATTGTGTGGCTGGTAGTTCTTATCAGGAGTCTCCAAGTTTCATCAGCTATGTCGTTAGGGGTGTGGCTGGTTGTTTTCCCCTGCTACCCTTACCTGAAACCTGATGTTTGGACATTTTTTCGAGATCGAGTCTATGGTGGAGTCGACTGCTGCTAAGGAAGCTCGACGACAGAAACTTAAGACTCCGCTGCAAGAGCACGAGGAGGATCTTCCCTTGCCTCCAGGGAAAAAAATGCAAGACGGGCAACTAAAGCCCCATGCAAGAGGAGGAGCCGAAATTCTTCGTTAATAGAGACTCTCGGTTTGCTCTCATTGACATGATGATGTATTGCTACTCCAACGGACATATATGACACTACCATCGCAGACATCTTATGGTCAATGAACTTAGCGAAGTGCATGGTTGTATGCCTCGTGGGAGGTTTGTCGCCTAGTCGATCGATTCCAGCTACTTGGGTCGGCCTCGTCCCACCACCTAACAACCCTATATTTTGATGCTAGAACATCAATGAATAAGGCTGTGAGGCGAGCCAGGGTCGTGGAGGCTCGGGCGTTAACGACCGAAGGACTTGTTGAACTGGAGGCCTGCTTAGCCAAGGCTGAAAAATGGGCTGCCGATGCAGAGGCTTTGCTAGTTGAGGCTATGGAGGATTTGGAGGGCGTGTCATAGTGGTTATTCATCGTGTTGGATGACACAGAGTTAACGAAGAAGATTGCTACCATGAAGACCACCATAAAATTTATTTTGGGCCAGGCCAAACATCTCTAGCTCGACATTGAGTTGGCAGTTGACCGGTTTGTACGGTCTGATTGGTGGACCTAAAGTATTTCAATATGGTGAAATTTGTCAATCTTCTCTCATTAGTGCTAGCTAGAGGCGGCGAGTTTTCAAATGATCAGGTGGCGAACGATGGTTCCTCAACGCGTGATTCGGTCGCCATGCCTGATGCACATTGAAATTATCCATTTTTTATTTTGTTTTGTTAATTAATCTATTTTTCATATGTATACCCTCAATTGTAATGACAAAATTTTGTAATCGACCAATCACATGAATGAAATTTGATACGACGTTTTGCCAGTTTTTTGGTTACGTTTTTATCATGTATTTATAAAACTATTTATTAAATATGGTGCATGTTTTTTTTTGTCGCTTCATGTTGAATAGGGTATGTCGCTCAGCTACAGTTTGTAAGTCACCTGACTCAAGTCTGACATTAGATTTTGCCCCATTTGCTTGATTAGACTGCTAGAACTTTGGCTTTGGCATGAGCGATTAACTTCGTGCCCTTCGTGGAGTTTTGGAGCTTGTCGTTATTGAGTAGGGAATTGCTTCGTGTCTTATTTGATTTGAGTTGAGAGACGTTGGTTCTACAATGCTCAAGCGCTAAGGGTTGACTTTTGGATGTTTTGAATGTCGGTTGGGTATTGTGCACCGTTATGGGTCATATGAATTTTTTATCGATCTGACTGCTTGCGTAGTTGGTTAAAGGTAATGGTGTCTGGATCACATGTTTTACTTCCCGAATCTTGTTTATTTGTTAGGATCTTGGCCTTAGATGGAATACCATCAGGGCTCGATGTTAGGGTGATTTGTGTAGTACCCTTCGCGAAGTTTGTCGTAGCTCTGCAAGGAACCTCCTTTAAAATTTTCATCCAACTCATGTTTATAGGTTAGTTTGGTGATTGCCTGTTCTGTTCGCTCGATCGGACTAATGCCCTGGACAGGGGTTGTCGTCGAGATTTGTTTCTGGGACGATTTGCACAATATCCTTCGTGAAGCTTGTTGTTGTTGGGTAGAGAACCACCATCAGAGCTTTGTCTGGTTCAAATTTGGGAACAAGTCGATGATACATGATTATTGTGATATATTTTGATAATTTTAGTGTATAAAACCATAAAGAAAAGAAATAAAACTGCCTCTTTTAATTAAACTTCCATAGAAAAATACATAAAAATTTTCTAAGGGAAGGAAGCATTGAGGTGGTCTCCTCTCCATGTTCGTGGGACTCCCCAGTCTGTGTGGGAGTTCAATTTGTACGCCCCATGGCTGACCCTTTGCTCGATGATAAATGGTTCATCCTATGTCTGGTTGAGCTTGCCGACTGACAGCCCGCTTGCTGCATGATCGACCTTCTTTAGGACGAGATCTTAGGGTGCAAAGGTCTTATCCCAGACATGCTTGTTGTAGCAGCGAGTGATACATCTTTTTACTTGCTTTTGATGGATAACAGAGTTGGTACGGATCTCTTCCGCCAAATCTAAGCGAGTGTTGCTCCCTCATCATTCGCTTCCAAGTCATCAGAAGATGAAGCAGTTACCACTCGTTGACTGTGTTGATTGTACTCGACTGGTAACATAGCCTCTATCCCATTAGACAACATAAATGGCATTTGCCCTGTGGCGGTCAACGATGTCGTTCACGTTTTCCAGAGGACGAACAGTAGGACATCGACGTATTTCCCCTTGATCACTTCAACTTTCTTTTTCAGTAGATTCAATATTATTTTGTTAAGTTTTGGTTTGTCCGTTGGTTCAAGGGTGATGTACTGACACAAATTTCAAGTTGATGCCTTTGTTAGAAGTCTTTCCTCATTTTCCACGGATTGAGTTCCACTGTCTGTGATGAGGATGAATGACAGTCCATATCTGCAGATGAGGTATTTCTAGATGAAGTTCTGAACAACCTCTGCTACTACGTGGGCTAGTGGTTTTGCTTCGATCCACTTAGCAAATAATCCACCATGATCAGGAGATACTTTTGTTGGCTCTTGAATGTGGAAATGACCCAAGAATATCAATTCCCTAGACAAGAAAAGGTCAGGGACTGACGATCAGCTGCTACCTTTGGGCTGATTGATGCTGTAATGATTTGTACTTCTAGCACCGCTCACACCTATTCAAGAATTCTTAAGAATCCTTTAAGAGTGTTGGCCAGAAGTATCCTTGTTATTGGATCCTGTGTGCTAGGGTCCTTTCAGAATGAGTTCCACATTCTCTCGAATGTATCTCTAATAGGAGATCCTTCTTTTCACCCTCAGCCATGCATCTCAGATAAAGAGGGGCGGTCAACTTCTGAAATAGTTTTCCTCAGATCAGTAAGTATTGGGCGGCCTTGCGTTTGAATCTTTTTGGATTTGTGATTTTTTCTTCTGTTTTGCTAGTTTTTAGGAAGTGGATGTAAGATTCCATCCAGCTTCTCATTCCTTCGGTCTCCACCTCCATTACTTTGAGTTCTTCACTGATTTGTCGCAATAAATTCTGAGGTGTCCCTTTCCCCAAGAGGATATACACTTGGCGAGGAGGTCAACCACCTAATTGTTCTCCATGGTGATGTTTTCTATTATGAAATCGACAACCTTTTAAATTTCAACTTTGGCTTTGCTGAGATACTTAGCCATCATTTTGCCTATGGCTTCAAATTCTCTGTTTACCTGGTTCACCACCAACTGGGAGTCCGTATTTACATGCTAGTGCCAGGCACCCAAGTCTTACTCAATGCAACCCAACAATCAAGGCTTCGTACTCCGACTTGTTATTGGTGACGTCAAACTCAATGATCGTCGAACGGTAGATGTGCTCTCCACTCAGACTGCTCAAAGTTAGTCCTATTCCTGCTAATGCATGATTGGAGGCTCCATCGATGAACGAGGTCCATGTTATTCTGTTGGCACTGGTCCCTTCACTCGGCAAGCACGGTTTTGTGATGTCTTTTAGGAATCCACTAGTGCTTGCACTTTGAAGGTTGTTCTTGGGATGTAGGTGGAATTGAACACACTCAACTTCATCACACACTTTAGGAGTTGACCAGAGTGCTCTGGTCGCACTCTGGTCTAGTGAGGATAGATTTCAACGAATGGTCGGTGACTACCCAGATAGGATGTGTTTGGAAGTGTGATCTAAACATGCGAGCTAACATAACCAAAGTAAACTTTAGTTTTCTCATGATCGAATACCTGAGTTCGGTGTTGCGGAGGATTCTGCTGGTGTAGTATATTAGGAATTGCTTCCCTAACTCCTCACGAACTAGTATAGAGATGTGGCCTCAGGTCCTACTTCCAGGTACAAAGATAGCTCTTCATTCGGCTTTGGGCTTTGCAACACTGTCGGTGATAGGAAGGAATCCTTTAACTTCACGAATGCTTCCTCAGAGTCGGTTAATCAGTCGAACTTCTTGGTCTTTCTAAGTGTTTGGAAGGATGTTGCTCATTTGTCTCTTGCTTGCGAGATGACTCGACTAAAGCTTGCTATCCGAATGTTTAACTTCTGGACTTCTTTGATAATTCAGGGAGAAGGCATGTTCAGCATTGCCTGCACTTTTTTAGGGTTGGCTTTGATCCCCTCTGAGGTCACGAAGTAGCCAAGGAATTTACCCGTAGAAGCTCCAAATGTGCACTTAAAGTGGGTTTAACCTCATTTTAAATTTTGTAAGCTTTCAAATATTTCTTTTAAACTCCGAATGTGCACTTAAAGTGGGTTTAACCTCATTTTAAATTTTCTAAGCTTTCAAATATTTCTTTTAAGTCAATTATTTGTTATTCGGTCGGCTAACTCTTAACCAACATATCTTGGACATATACCTTAATATTCTTGCTCTTTTGATTAGAAAAAAATTACATCCATGAGTTACTGGTACGTGGACCCAGTGTTTTTATGACCAAAAGGATTTACGTTGTAACAAAACCAACTCTCACTAGTGGTAAAAGAAGTCATTTTTGTGTCCCCTGGGTGCATCTTAATTTGGTGGTAGTCGGAGAAAACATCGAGAATACTTATCACAAAAATGCTCGACTGTTGAAGCCACTAGTGGATCGATCCTTGATAAATGATAGCTATTTTTTGGGCAAGTGGAGTTCAGGTTAGTGAAGTTGACACACATCCTCCATTTGCCGTTTGCATTCTACAACATAATTACATTGGAGACCCGGGATGGGTATTGCGAATATAGCTGAATTTTTTGAGTTTTTGCACCTCCGCCTTGATTGGCCTTGCCAGCGTCATTGCCAAGGATTCGATCTTTTGCTTCATGGGTTAAGAGGCCGGATTAACGTTCAGCCGGTGGCAGGCGATGTCCAGTGCTATGCCAGGCATTTTCGTCGCTGACAAGGCAAAAACGTCATGATGCTTTCGTAGGATTTCGATCAACAAATCCTTATATTCCACAGCAATAGCTTCACTAATTAGGAAACACTTACCGTGCTTCCCTTCGGTCACCTAGGTTCTCTCATTGGAAGATAGCAGCTTCGAGATTGCTCCAGGTTTCCTCGCACGGTATCACCTCATTGTTGCTCAAAATCTTCATTGCTACATGTTATGTAGAGACCACGATCTTGTAGTCGTTCAGGAGTGAGTGGTCGAAGATTCCATTGTACATCGGAGGCAAATCCACTACCAGAAAGTCCTCAATGTGCGTAAATTTCTTGGCACCCTCTTTTTAAGTGATTGGTAGTGTTGATTGCCACTACAGGAATTAATCAAATTTGCATCGGCCAAATCAGGCAGAAATTAAAGGCAAATCCAACAATATTTGAGGCTTTTCGTCAGAATTGCGCCTGATTTACGTTCAATCTTTTACGCAGGTAAATCGAGGGGTCGGTAATATTAATTCTATTAATTTGCATCAGAATATTTTGATGCAAATAATTTGTGTCGATTCTTGCATCATAATACCGTTGGATTTGTCTGTCTAAACGTGCGTTGAATTTTGCGTCTGAAAACATCATACGATAAAAAATATCATCTGATTGTCGTCGAATTTGCAGCGGATAATATTGATGAACAACAAAATACTATTGTCATTTTAGCGTTGGATTTTTCATCGCAAAACAGACGAAATCCGACGCATACCTATATCAAAGAAAAAAATTTAGATACTCAATTACATTTCCAGAATCTGTACACAGCATATAATCCACATCACTTACCACATTATATCCAGTCATTTCATAGATCATAGCTCTGAAAAATATCATTAATGAATAAGAATATACTGCTATAAATTGTCCGAAATAAGAACAATAAATTTAACCAATAATTTCACAATATTTGTTCAAAATAATGCTTACAAATAAAAGAAAACATAAAAATAAATTGTTCATCATCTCCCTCCTCTACGGATGTCATTAGTCCCTTGTCCCGACGTTCTACTAAAGTTTCTCCCATATGTGCTACAGAGTTATCGACCTTATGTTGGCCTTCTAGCATCTGCTTGTGCAATTGACTTATCTCTTTGCTCATTGCAGCCACCTACCTGACAAGAGTCTCTTGGTCAGGCTGTGAGGAGTTTAGGGAACTAATTACAAGACAACAGGAGAGCTCGACCTCGAAGGTTATGTCATTCGCTCCAAGACCATAAACCCTCCCTTTTTTCTTCCCCATCACCTGGGTCCAAAGCTCGTACTCGGACTACGCTGTGGTAGACTGACTGCCACTAATGCTTGGGAAAGTCTGTGCCTGAGTGACCAAGTGCCTCTCCTGGAGTTGCTCGAACTTCTCATGCATAATTACAACCAGTGTTTAATTGACACATTCAACTGTTAAAATCAAAATAAATTTTTAATTTAAGATTTTTAACTTACAGCAACCCGTCGAGAATGCTCCTAGACCCACTGCGCAGTCCCCGGGCGCCAATGATTTCAGACATGTAGCTCCGCAATCGAGGGAGCACGACTCAACTCCTTGGCTTGTGTAGTATACAAAATTGGTTAGCATTACAACATTATTGCAAAAATTGAATTAATTTTTAAAAATTTAAAAAGACCTTACCTACCACTTATATTGCTTCGTATGAGGGATTGATACACCAATATGGAGCGTAACTCCCCTGACTCCCTCTGTCGCCCAACTTGCCTGGTTCGTTTGCCTCTTCCTCTCATAATTAGGAGAGGCTCAGGCTACAGCCAATTGACCCCAATGCCCCTCACTGATTCAAATAGGCCGCTCGCCCCTCCGACGGGCTGTCTTGAACATGTCTCTAAGGTGATGTCTGCCCCGAATTTTAAAAATTTGGCTGATTTGCTGATTGCGCTCTGGGAGCTTGGTGAATGACCTCTGTAATGTAAAATAATACATGTGTTAGTATAAACAATTAAATCAAATTTACATATCTGGTTCTAATTTTAATGATCAGTACACCTCGAATTCCGTGAACCATGTCCTGAATGGTTACAGAGATGTGCTTCCATGAGAGATAAGATTGATTGTACCTACTCTTGATAATCTGTGTTGCAGGTGACAAACATTTTGTGGGGAATGAATCTACTTAAGAAATAAATTAGTTACAAAAAAAAACAAATAATGTGAAGAATAAACATAATACAATGTTAAAAATAACTTACGAGCCCCTCTTTAGCAGTAAATGTACCTCAGGGGAGCAGGAGTCTACAGACTAGGCTCAAGAGGTGTCGGAGCAGGTGGGGCTAGAAGTGGTAGGGCAGTAGGTGTGCCAACAACAATAACAGTCACAGTAGGTGAGGGAATAGATGTGAAGTAGCAGGCATTATAGGAGTTGTGGTAGTAGAAGGTGCAGCTATCACAAAAGCGGTGGCAACTGCGGATGCAGGAGCAAGTGTCACCGTAGGGGTGACAGCAGAGGGTGTGAGAGCAGGTGCCAGTGGAAGCAGTGGAAGAAGTAGAGGAACTCCTCTTCCTGCTATGATAGGTGGTCTATAGTGTCCCCAAAACACGAGGTCTTTAATGTGGCTGATCACTTGCACCATCTGTGCCCATCTGCAAACAAAAGAATGATATTAATAAGATTAGTACTGACAGAAAAAATAATCATAAACAGAAAGAAACGATGCAGTAAAGGTAAGACACAAGTAGAAGTTATACTAATAACAAGAGAAACAAGAGTAAAGAGCTATGCTTCAATACAACAAAAGTAAAAGACAAAAATAACAGTCGTAACCACTACTCTAAAATTACATACATTTGTTATTGAGTTTCATTAGAGGAACTCATCATCGAAGATGAACCTAAAATTTCTTCATCACTCTGATCATCATTCTAATCTATACCATGAGCAACCACTTAAAAAATCCCTGTGATATCCTCTAGCGCAAACATTTCATCGTTTGTGACGTCTTGAATATAGAATTTGAAATACCTTCCTCATGGTGAATTGGTTCTATAGTACTACGCAGCTCAATAGTTTTCTTTGTTCATTCTTCATAATCACAGCCCAATCAAGTTTATCCCTTATTCTACTAGGGTATTGAAGGAAATAAACCTGTGTAGCTTGGCAAGCCAGAACAAATGGACCAAACTTCATATATCATCTGTTCAATTTGACTTCAGTGATATCATAAGACTAATGTTTTGGTTCCTCTATTTGTAACAGGATCGAACCACTGACAGTTGAACAATTATATAAGGTAGCTGATATTACCTAGATATTGCAATTAAATGACTTTTTCAAATACGCCGTAATAGCTAATCCTGCTATTTGTGTGTGTTTTCTTTAATGACACCATAGTTATGTCTTGTTCTCTTCACACTGGAACTCGTATGGAATCTATAATCGTTTACGACAAATATTTTCCATGTAGTAACACTGCGATTAGGCCACCAGACATGATCTAGTAATATCTGATTCGTAATTTCACTGGTTGTATTATGAACCTATAATAAATTGAGTGGTACCATCAGTGTAACTTTAAATGTGATTATTTTATTACGCACATATGATTAGAAGAGTTTTTTCTACTTGCGTGTAATTTGAATCATGTTGGAAATTCTACTTCGATCTTCCTGCTTATTAGAGACTCATCTTCTATGTCTAAGCTGTTAATAAATAATCTGCTCACAATATTATTATTTATATTTTTAAATTAGTTAGTATACAACTAATATTCTCAATAATATATGATAGTATATATTGAGTTTGGAGACTGTGAACCTTAATATATAAATGGTTGAACTTCGTCATAGTTCATTAAGACGTACAATGCAACTGACCGAATCTCTTTATCGTTTAGATACCGTGTACCATGCCTCCTGGATGACTCACCTAATCTTTGATATACAAATAATTTTGGCTTTGAATTCATGTCATCCACAATATGACCTCTTTGATGACCCTGCTCAAAATAATATGAGCAGAAAGTTATCGCCTTCAACAACACATGCTTCACAGATCGATCCCTCAGAATGTATTTTATTCTTAATCGTTTTTTTTTTAATTTTATTTAAAAATCTGCAGCACAAACTTTTATCATTGAGTATGGTGATTGTTTAGTGTGATATAAAATGTTGCCTGCAATGTATGCATTAGGAAGACATACCTCTCGAATGGACACATCAATCTATACTGCATTGGACTCCCCAACCTCATAATATAGATGTATAGGCAAATGCTTCATAGAGTCAAAGAACCGCTCAAGCTCACATAATATTAGGAGAATACTCGCATCAAGATGTCTCAATGAGTCAACATTCAATATCCTTGCATGCAATTCTTTGAATAATATACTGACTTCGATCAAGAGATCAAGCATCGACTTCAGTGGCACATGAAATGCAATGAGTAATAAGCACTGCAAAAATATGACAGTCGTGACTCTTCATGTCAAAATATTTTACTCGTTCCAAAGTCGAAGCAACAACTTAAATTTGGAACACAACCACTGGGAAACTTCAGAGAATTCACTACTCAAATATTATCCTCCGTTGATCTGATGTACGACAGTATGCGGCTTTATGCTTTATTAATTTACCTCCATTAGTCTCATGACATTCTAAGGTCATCCTTTGCAACACTCTTTTAGGTTCATTCTAGCTTTCACATTATCTTTTGTCTTACTCCTGATATTAATCACAATATTGAAGGTATTAGTAAAAAAACTCTTCTCAATGTGCATAGGATCGGGATTATGTCTAATAAGATTAGTTTTTTAGTACAAAAGATTCCAGAATATACTACGTTTAGATCAATTGTGCATGACACTGAAATCAAGAAGAAGAGTTGAAACTAATTTTGGTCTCTCGGTGATC
>NEWO01000379.1:221532-232782 GCA_003013225.1 Phalaenopsis aphrodite
GGGAACTGGGAGAAGGGAACTTAGGAGGGTTTCAAGCGAAATGGGAGATCGGGAGAGGCGCGGAGAGGATAAATAAAATTTAGGCGTGCGAGATGAGTATATTAGGTCATTTGCATCGGATTGTCATCTAATTTGCATTGTGCTTTGTTTGACACTAACAAGTAAAGTTTATGCGTTGTTTTGTTGGATGCAAATTCAACACAAAATCCGTCACAACTCCAATTGAAGTTTTGCCGTTCTCAAAGTACATTTTTGGTCGAATTTTTGGATGCAAATTGGACGCAAAATCCACCACAAATATCAAAATTTATTATTCGACATTTAACAGCCGCAAATCCGACGCTACTATTTACATCGGAAAAAACCGATATTTTGACGCAAATATTAGACACTAATAACAACATCTTTTTAGTGTGCCCCGATCCTCAACTCTTTCGCCACTTAGTAGACTCTATGCAATATCTTACTGATACTCAACCAAACATAGCCTTCTCAGTAATCATAACATGCCAAAATCTTCATCATCCATTAAATATCTATTTCACCCAATTCAAATGCCTCCTAACCTAGTTCGAAGGATCACTCCGCAAAGGCTATCTCATCTACCTATACACATCATCACTTCATATCTACTTTGACTTCGGTTGGACCGACAATGAAAATGACGGAAAATTCACTTTGGCCTACTGCACATACTTTGGGCGAACACTCATCTCTTGGTCGATCAAGATCACCAGGCAACCAACCTTAACCAGATCCTTCACTAAAACTGAATGTGGAGCACTCACCATATCTGCCACTACTGTCATATGTTTTTGCAGGATTCTTTTTGACTTCCATATAAACTACCAAGCACTGACCCTTATGTACTGCGACTATATATCAGTGCTTATCTTTGCAAACAACCCAGTTTTCCACGCCGGGACT
Organism: Phalaenopsis aphrodite; assembly: GCA_003013225.1. Classification (NCBI taxonomy): domain Eukaryota; kingdom Viridiplantae; phylum Streptophyta; class Magnoliopsida; order Asparagales; family Orchidaceae; genus Phalaenopsis; species Phalaenopsis aphrodite. The sequence continues at coordinate 222,460 of NEWO01000379.1, forward strand.
AAGTGCATTAAAAGTCTACTACCACTTTATCCTGGACTGCATTAAATCAAGTTGTGATTCAGCACATCTCCACTCAGGATCATGTAGCAGATATCTTCATTAAATCCATGTCCATAAGCCAATTCAAGAACGTAAGTCACAAGTTGCTGCTCCAAGATGACCCAACAACTTGCAATGGGAGGATAACAGCCTCAGTCGGCAAATGACAAGCTCGTCAACTCTGCCAGAACCCCCATGTACAATCTCAATCACAAATCACAACCATCAAATCATAACTGAATACATCCTAGCCTCAGGATTCCCTGCTGCTGTAACCAACCCAATGATGCGCTTGTCTATATAGACAGCCTCTGTACTTGGTCCTTTATGAATAAGATTATCTACGAAAAGGCTTACTGTGTCTTCTTCCTTTCTTGACTTTTCCCCTTCAATATTCTCTGCTTTTCTGCTTGAATCTCGGTTTACTTTTCCTTGAGCTAGTGCTGTAATGAGGGGAAAGGAACCATGATTTAAACTTGGGGATGAGAAAACACGTATTAAGATGAAGAAGTTAGTGTCTTCTTTCTTAAAAAACTATTTAACTCGTCAACAGATTTTATACTATTATGATTAGTTCTAGAATAACAATTATGGAAGCATTCATAAGAAAACTTCAATAGTTTGTATAGCTTACCTCATCCTCCTTTGGTTAGTTTGAAGCTTACAAACTTTATAAGTGAGTATAGGAGTTAATTAGTTTAGTTAGTTCAAAGAAGCAACTGTTAAAAAGCTTTTAATTTGCTTGGTAAAGAAATAGAACGATTGGCCGGCTTTTTTTATACTATAATGATTAGCTCTAGAATAACAATTATGGAGGCATTCATAAGAAAACTTCAATAGTTTGTATAGCTTACCTCATCCTCCTTTGGTTAGTTTGATGATTAGTTCTAGAATAACAATTATGGAGGCATTCATAAGAAAACTTCAATAGTTTGTATAGCTTACCTCATCCTCCTTTGGTTAGTTTGATGCTTAAAAACTTTATAAGTGAGTATAGGAGTTAATTAGTTTAGTTAGTTCAAAGAAACAACTGTTAAAAAGCTTTTAATTTGCTTGGCTTTTTCTATTAATTAGCTCTTCTAATTATTCTTAGCTATTGTACAGCATCCTAGAAGTTCCTGTACTCCATGACCACTGAAGATCAATAACTTGTCCTCCAATCTCTTCCAAAGTCTTCTGAATCGATCTATGGCAAAATTGCATTATTGGATGAACCCAAATTATTATTTAATCTATTGAACTAGAAACATTTGAAGTACTAGCTGACTGACAGGTAGTTTCTGAATAATCATGACCAACCTGTACTAATATTCTGCAGCATTTCCTTGCAAGGAGATGCCAGGACAGTTTACAGTAAACAAATACAATAACAAATTAGCAACACAAATAGAAGGATCATGGTGCAGGAATCACCAACAGTTTAGGGCTTATATACACCATTAAAAAAATAAACTCATAATTAGTAGTTGGAAATGTACAAGCTTGTAATAGAAGTATTTAACATATAAGCTAACATGACATGATATGGAACATTCTTTCAACATAAGAATTTCAGGAAAATGTAGATAGTATGTTCATTGCTACTTGCAATACATGAAATATATTAGCCATACCAACTTAGTACATGTGATGTGAATTGAATGTTTAGTAGGAGCTCACTTGAGCATATCTTAGCAAAGTATGACTTCCAAGCAAGGCAATGAAATACTGGAATCTATATTTATGTAATGATGTAGTCATTGACTGCTTTATTTTGAGGATCCTTAGAAGACATTTCTTATATGAAATAATCCCTGGAGATCTATTTTTACTAATTATTTTTTAATTTCTTTTAAATAATAGTACTTTTTTGATAGAATAAAGATTCAAGTTTTGCTGGCCCCTCCAAAAATAATTTTTAAGATAATTTTGGTCCTTTCTCTTTCATCTGTAAATGGTTTTGCTTTCTTTAAATTTTAAATTCAAGATGTGGTACTTCCATGCATACAAAATTTTGGCCATGCTTCTCTATTGGAGCAAGTTTTTAATTAATGAAGTTACAAAAATATAACTTAGTTGTCCTTTGTCAAATGTGCGCTTGAAATACATGAATATTAGCTATATTAATACTGCACATGTGCGTGAATTGAAAGTTTAGTAGGAGCTCACATGAGCATCTCTTAGCAAAGCATTACCTCCAAATATATCTAACTTGGCTATGAGTCCATACAAATTTATATTTATAATGATATAGTCAAAGAGTATTTTGTTAGAGGACCCTTCCATAAAAAGATGTTTCTTATATGAAAGAATCCCTTGTACTTTTTTTTTATTGATTACTTTTTAATTTACCTTAATTAATAGAATCCTTTTGATATATAAGAAGGATGCAAGATTGCTTAGCCCTCAAAAGAATAATCTTGAGAGACATTTGGACTTTCCTCTCTCTTTCAATGGTTGTGCCTTATTTAAATCTAAATTCAAGTTGGGACACTTCCATGCATGCATAATTTTGGTCATAACTCTTTCTTTTAGACAAGGTTTAAATTAAGAAGTTATAAAAAAAAACAATGGCCGTCAAATATGCACTTCGATGCTCTCATCTAACAAAAAGCAACAATACACGGTGAAAACCTGCTTCGCTTCATGTTCATGTGGAAACAATGTGCTAACCAGGCGCTCCATGTAGTCAAGCACTCACGTGCTTTCTTGAAGCATGTTTCAGTATGAAGGGCTGTGGTGCCCCTCGAACTCGATCCTAGCCGGTTTACTTTTTTTTTTTTTTTTTTTCAAAATGTATATATAAAGGTTTAAGTTATCTATCTAGTAACAAGAACAAAATCGATCTCACAAGCTTCTTATTCTTGATTGAGCCTACAAGGTTCATCACAACAAGAAGATAAAGAAGAAGGAGAAGAAGACTTTGAAGAAACTTAAGATTTTATGTATTTAAATTTAGCATTTTCTTAAGAATTAAAAGTGTTTTCATGTAATTTTGAAGTTTCAATTTCATATAGCAAACTACCACACAAATCTTAATTATTGTAATCGTTTGGTAATTCCTATACAACAACGACAACAACAACTACAAAGCCTTAATCCCACTATGTGGGGTCGGCTACATGAATCCTTTTTCTCAATTGCGTCCTATTTAGTGTCATATTTTCATTTAGTTCTAATAAATTAAGATCATTTTTAATACAATAAGCCCAAGTCTTCCTAGGTCTACCTCTGCCTTTCTTAACACAAGTCGAATCTAAAACATCTACTCTCCTAATCGGATCATCTAATGGTCGACGTTTAATATGACCAAACCATCTAAGACGACTTTCTCTAATTTTGTCCGTCACAGGAGCTACACCAACCCTATCACGAATATATTGATTCCGCATTTTGTCTCTAAGTGTAAAGCCACTCATCCACCTAATCATTCTCATCTCGGCAACACTTAACTTATTATTATGCTCCCCTTTAAAAGCCAACATTCAGCGCCATAGAGCATTGCAGGTCTCACCACCGTCTTATAAAATTTTCCTTTCAGTCTTAGCGGTACTTTTCTATCACACAAAAGGCCCGAAGCATTCCTCCACTTCAACCAACCAACCTGAATTCTACTATTAACATCCCCATCTATATCACCATCGCTTTGGACAACGGACCCAAGATATCTAAATCGTTTACACCTTTTAATAATTTGATCTCCCGAAGTCACACTTCTTTCACTAGAGCTATTACTACTAAAATTACATTCCATGTATTCAGTTTTAGTTCTACTTAAACGAAGGCCTTTAGAATCCAAAGTAAACCTCCATAATTCAAGTTTTTCTTGGGCTTTTTCTCTCGTTTTATTCACGAGAAGAATATCATCAGCAAAACGCATACACCAAGGTACATCCTCGTGTAGATGTATAGTAAGACCATCCATAACTAAAGCAAAAAGATAAGGCCTTAAAGCCGATCCCTGATGTAATCCAACAGAAATAGGAAAATATTTTGTCAATCCTCCTTCAGTTTGAACACAAGTAACAGCTCTAATATACATATCTTTAATGACTTGAATATAAGTCATATCAACACATTTGGTAATTCCTATGCATAATAAAAATTAGTAAATATTTTAATTTGCTGTTTCATTATTGAATTTTGTCATTAAGTTATGTATATGTATTCTACATTTCTTGGCTATTATATTTCAAGTTTTAAGTCATCAGCTAAATACTCTATATTCTATAGTTCTTCTTGAATGTATCATTTTATCTATAAATTTTAAAAAGTTATGAACGCTTTAGTGCATAAAAGCACTGTTTTTTTTTTCGATTTGTGCATTGAATCGAAATTGAAATATTTGTGTATCACATTTTGCTTTGTGCTTTGAAAACATTGTACAAAACCCAAATGTAAGAAACTTTAAATTTCATTTAGAGAATATTCAAGTTTGGCGACTATTTTCTGTTGGATCAAAGCATAAATTAAGGAAGAACCACATCACTCTTCTTTCTCTTTGATCAAGGCATAAGTTTTGGAAAAGCTGCACCGGTGAAAATAGGACTGAAATATTTAAAATTTCAAATTTAGGACTCACACATGTAATATCATTGATTTATTTTATTCATGTAATTATTAATGAATAGCTATAAATATGCAGTATTATTTTATTAGAAAATATTTCAGTTTGGAATCATCTAGATGATTTTTGGATTGCATAGAAGGTAGGGCTTGATGGAGATGGAAACTTTGCTGAGTTATCCATTAAATAATATTTATATTTTATTTTTAGTCATGAATGAAAAATGTAATTATCTTTTTGGTAACTTTTTTTTTCTTTTTTCATAATTTATGCTTTGTGTCCTCTATCTCCCTACATATCTAGGCTTGACTTTCATTTATTCGACTATGGTCGAGATTCTCACCCATAGCCTATCTTTGTTCATTGCCACCTTTTACACCTTCTATCACTCTTATAACTGTATAATGCTTGTATGTATACCAATACTTGAAATAGAAAGTGCATTTGCCTGCACGTAATTTTCTAAACTCTTTTTTATTAAACATGAGGCCTCTTCAAACAAAAGTAAGTCTAAGCTCATGAGAGAGGAGAGAGGATATGATCTATTATCAAATAAAATCATAATCATTGTGCACAAATCAAGAGCACTCTCGAACCCTTTTCTGACTCCCAAGTGACCTAGAATCTCATATGAAGAGACTTCTTTTTCATGCATTCACCACCACCACCACCAACAACAACAACAAAGCCTTAATCCCACTACGTGGGGCCGGCTACATGAATCCTTTTTCTCCATTGCGTCCTATTTAGTGTCATATTTTCATTTAGTTCTAGTAAATTAAGGTCATTTTTAATACAATAAGCCCAAGTCTTCCTAGGTCTACCTTTGTCTTTCTTAACACAAGTCAAATCTAAAACATCTACTTTCCTAATTGGATCATCAGATGGTCGACGTTTAATGTGACCAAATCATCTAAGACGACTTTCCCTAATTTTGTCCGTCATAGGAGCTACACCAACCCTATCACAGATATATTCATTTCGCATTTTGTCTCTAAGTGTAAAGCCACTCATCCACCTCATCATTCTCATCTCGGCAACACTTAACTTATTATTGTGCTTCTCTTTTAAAGGCAAACATTCAACGCCCTATAGCATTGCAGGTCTCACCAACGTCTTATAAAATTATCTTTTCAGTCTAAGCGGTAATTTTGCCAGAAGCATTCCTCCACTTCAACCAACCAACTTGAATTCTACTATTAACATCCCCATCTATATCACCATCAATTTGAACAACGGAACCAAGATATCTAAATCGTTCACACCTTTTAATAATTTGATCACCCAAAGTCACACTTCTGTCACTAGAGCTATTACTACTAAAATTACGTTCAAAGTATTTAGTTTTAGTTCGACTTAAATGAAGGCCTTTAGACTCCAATGTAGACCTCCATAATTCAAGTTTTTCCTGGGTTTTTTCTCTCATTTTATCCACGAGAAGGATATCATTCGCAAAAAGCATACACCAAGGTACATCCTCCTGTAGATGTCCAGTAAGCCCATCCATAACTATAGAAAAAAGATATGGGCTTAAAGTCGATCCCTGATGTAATCCAACAGAAATAGGAAAATCCTCCTTCAGTTTGAACGTAAGTAACAACTCTAATATACATATCTTTAATGACTTGAATATAAGTCATATCAACACCTTTTCTCTCAAGAACTCTCCAAAGGATATTTCTTGGAACCTTATCGTAAGCTTTTTCTAAATCAATAAAAATCAAATGTAGATTCTTCTTATTATCTCTGAACTTCTCATCAAACCTCTCAATAAATGTATAGCTTCCATAGTAGACCTCCCCGACATAAATCCAAATTGATTATGAGAATTCTTTGTGATGCGTCTTAACCTTTATTCAATTACCCTCCCCCATAACTTTAAATTATGATACATCAACTTAATTCCTCTATAATTTGCACACTCTTGTGATCCCCTTTATTCTTAAAAATGGGGACCGAAGTACTCTTCCTCCACTCCTCAGGCATCTTATTATATTTTAAAATAATATTAAAGAGTTTAGTAAGCCAAGAAACTCCCAAATCTCTCAAATATTTTCACACTTCAATTGGGATATCATCAGGTCCTACAGACTTTCCACCCTTGATTTTCTTTAAAGCCTCTTCGACTTCTTTTTTACTAATGCGACGGTAAAAATGAAATGTTTTATTATTATTCACGATATTAAGATCACTACAGTCGATCGTATTTTCAGAAACTTTATTAAAAATTTTATTAAAGTAACAACCACTTATGTTGAATATCTTTTTCTAACAAAAGTACTTTTTTATTTTCATCTTTAATACACTTTACTTGAGTTCAATCTTTACTTTTCTTTTCTATTTGTTTGTCTAATTTATACATATATTTTTCACCCTCCTTAGTATCTAATCAATTATAAAAGATCATTAAAAACAGAATTTTTAGCGTCACAGATTGTTCTTTTAGATTCTCTGCGAGTCGTTTGATTTTTTTCTCAGTCTCTAAGCTTTTATATTTAAACCAATTTTTATAACATAACTTCTTATATTTTATCTTTTCTTGCACATTATTATTCCACCACAACCATTTTTATTTATAAAAACTTTTTCTTTTGATTCTCCAAGCACATCTTTTGCTACTTGTTTAATAGTGTTTGTTACCTTATCCCACATAACATTTGCTTCTTCATGAATATCCTAAATTTTGAAATCTTGAATTTTATTCATAAAAATAATTTTATTTGTCTTTTAAGTTTCTCCATCTAATTCTAGGATGAGTCATAATATTCTTTATTTTACAACTCTTAATCTTAAAATCTTAGAACTAATAAACGATATTGTGTACTTAAATTTTCACTTGGAATGACCTTACAATCTTTACAATCGCGATGATCTCTTATTCTCATAAGAAAATAATCAATTTGTGTTTTATTAGATCCACTCTTATAAATAATAAGATGCTCATCTCTTTTCTTGAATATAGTATTGGTAATAACAAAATCATACGTTAAAACAAAATCTAAAATAGCTCTACCTTCTTCGTTAGTTACTCCAAAATCGTAGCCACCATGAGTATTTCTGAAGTCTTCTACCACTCTATTGACATGTCCATTTAAATCTCCTCAAATAAAAATTTCTTCTTCAAGAGATATCATTTGCATTAAGTCTTCTAAGTCATTCCAAAATTTATCTTTAGACACCCTGTATCTAAACCTAATTGAGAAGCATAAGCACTTATAAAATTAAAAATCTTAGTATCAATGATAATCTTAAGGGCTATAATTCTATCTCCAACTCTGTTAATTTTTACAACATTATCTTTCAAACTTTTATCTATAATTATACCTACATCATTTCTAGTGCGACTTTTACCTGAATATCAAAGTTTAAAACCTAAATTATCAATCTCCTTTGTCTTTTCTCCAACCCACGTAGTTTCTTGAATACATGAGATATTAATTTTTCTATGAATCGTAATATCAACTAATTCCATTAATTTACCATTGAGAGTACATATATTCCAAGATCCTATCATAATATTAGTTTCATTAGTTTCATGGATTAACTTCTTTGCATGCATTCGCCCGTAATGTGAGAACACTGTACCCGGGCGCTGGTGTAGCGGCCCTGAATACTTTTCACTGTATTCAGCCTAAACAACGCGTCGCTTCCAGGGGACGTCCTAATACTTACACAATGCTGAAAAGGATTCATGTCATGATTTTTTTCGTGCATTCACCATTGGTATAAAATATTTGAGACTTCTAAATTTAGTAAATGATGAGAGATGTTAGTGCATTCAATACGTTCCTCAAGTGGTGCTAATTTGTAGTTTTTTTAATTTTTATGTTTATTTTTATTTTTTTGTCTAGAAGACCAGTTTATGGCCAATCTCTGCTTTGCTCTATTTGCAATTTGCTCTAATAAAATTGGTCCTGAAAAGATGACTCTAAGATGATGATGCGGTCTGTTTTGTAATTGAAGTGCTTTTTATGATTTTTGTTTACTTGTTTGTGATAAATAGGAACAAATCGTTAGCCTTGGAGGCTGTGAACTTTTTTGCGGTTACCTTGCAAATTAATTATATATGCTAACAGCTGCTTCCTCGTAGATTCTTGGGGTTGAAAAGACAGCATCCCAGCAGGAAATAAAGAAAGCTTACTACAAGTTAGCCTTGCGTCTTCATCCAGATAAAAACCCTGATGATGAGGTTGGGCTAGCTTTTTTCGTTCTTTCTTATTTCAAGATAATATTACTTAATAAAATTATCCAACTGAATCTTACTCTATCTTTCTCCAGGAAGCCAAAGAAAAGTTTCAGCTATTGCAAAAGGTTATGTCAGTTCTTGGGGATGAGGAGAAAAGGGCGTTTTATGATCAGACTGGTTCTGTTGATGATGATGTATAAGAACGTTCTTTTTTTGGGTGATGCATTTACATACATATAACACAAATCTTACGTGTTTACATATCTAACACCTAAAGTTTAATGTTTACATTCAAAACAGTCAAATCTTTAACATCACATCATATAAAAAATATCACTTTTTCTTACTTTTTAAAAGCCATGCACTTTTTTTATGCCGAGTTTTATAGCACCAAGGTGTTATAAATATATCTATCAAAATTTAGGTGTTAGGTATGTAAATCGATTAGGATTGTGTGATTTGTATGTAAATTTCCCTTTTGAATTTAGTCGTTGAATACTTGTCAGGATTTTAATTTTGTTTCCTCGTTCATTTTTGCAGGCTCTTTGTGGAGAAGGTGCCAATAATATCTGGAGTTTTTTCAGGACAATGTACAAAGAGGTACCATACCATGTTGGTTTACTGAAGTATATATTAACAATATTTCTTTCTCTCATAAAATAACTCAGGTTTTTATCTATTGTAGGTAACAGAAGCTGACATTGAAGAATTTGAAGCGAATTACAGAGGGTCTGATTCCGAGAAGAAGGATCTAAAGGAGCTTTTTTCAAAATATAAGGGAAATATGAACAGGTATTTTAACTCAGAATTTTCTATATTCCTTCAGCCTGCTTCCAATTACGTGTGTCCATCCAACTTAGTGTTTGTGATCAACTTGTCTGGCTTATTAAGCAGCTCTTTTTTGGCTCATTTATCCACTAATATGCCAGACATGAATACATTCCTTAACCAAAAGAACAAAAACAAGTAACTAAAAACAGACAAATTTTGTTCGTCTGTGCTTGGCTTTTTAAAAGCTCATTGAGACATATTTTACCAAATATTAAGTATGTATATATTCTTCTGTGAAACTAATTCAAAAATTAAATCATGGTTTAGTTATTTTAAATGCCAAGTAATGTTGCCATCCTTAGTTTGATTGATACTTTTATTTGTGTCTACGAACAAGTAAAATAATAGCAAACTAAATGCCAACGGAAACCATAAATATTTTCAAACGCAAACAAAAAAATGAACCATAAAAAAAAAAAAAAAATTGAAGAATTGAACTCAAACAGAGATCCATTCATTTCTTTGAGGCTCCTTTCCCATTGCTAATTTTCATTTGGTAGTCGATAGTGAATCACGTCACTTCTTTTCAGGCTTTTCTGTTCAATGCTCTGCTCCGATCCAAAGCTCGACTCTCACCGGTTCAAACATATAATTGACGAGGCAATCGCCGAAGGTTCTTTTCTGTATCACAAGTTGCAGCTTATCATTATTCATTTGTCCCAATCTCGGAGTAAAAGAAAAGCTACTTGCTTTGGGTTTGTTTGAGTTCACTTCTATTTTT
>NEWO01000379.1:238532-294354 GCA_003013225.1 Phalaenopsis aphrodite
CTTTCTAGGGAGATGCAATTGTTAGGTATATAATCTTTGATGGGTTCAAATTGGGGTTTAAGGAACTAAAAAATAATTTAATCAAACTTCTTTATGCACTCGGGAGAGGGTAAAGAAGAGAGTTACTTCTATTTGTCACTAGCCACATTCACAATTGACACTTTACATTTTATACACTATCACTTAAATCATTGCAAGGGAAGGTATTTTTAGAGCTTGATAATCACCAAACTAATTAGGAAAAGTAAGATTCTTGTAGGAGTTAACTTTTAAAATAGATTGTAATTCAGTAGGAGTAGCTTGTAGAACCTTTATTTAATATCAATTTCAGGCTAATAACTAAACCTAGTAGGCTAGAACTTCTCTCAAGTCTAATTCCCTCAGTCCCTGTGAAATCGATATTCCTGACTCATAATCCGATATTACTGATACGACACGTACACTTGCATGAGACTCCTGCACTTGGAATTAGGGTGCATCATGCTCTTAGATAGAATAAATCATAATTTAACTAAATTTTTATGGGAAAATCTCTAGCAACATGTCATGTCTTCTAAAATCATCAATTTTATGATTAGATCCATCTTAAATAACACTTTCAACACTTAAGATGATATATTATTTATACTGACATATTTGATCATAAAATAAGAAATTTTAGCAACTGCATGCTCATTGACTCATTCTACATGATGCAAAATTATACCAAGAAATTTTAGAGGCAAAAAAAAGATACTCCTCATTCAGGACAATGCATCTCAATAAAACTTGAGCCCAACCAATAGCTTAAAAAAAAGTCCCAAGCTGTAACCTAAGTAGGGACATTATGATAGAGTTAGGATGTTTAGAAGCCCCTGCTTCATTAAGAGGATTAATTACTTGAGTTAGATCAAAGAGAAGGATCAATGTAGCTAAAATCTGCATATTACAATGGAAGAGATGAGACAAAATATTTTTAATTTCATATATATAAACTCAACGCTTTAGTAAACTCAATTAATTCAACCCTTTACTTTAGTCCCTTTTTCCAAGTAGAGCACAAATGTCATAGTATAACCTCATTAGTGTGAGTGTACGAAAGTACTCATACAACATCCTTCTAATGTAATAATGACATTAACAGTAGATGAGTTAATTCTACTCACTTTCATGTGAAGGCAATCACACCTACTTGTGGACCAAAAGATTAAGGAGGATGTGAATTTTTATTACTCAAACAACTTCCAAAGAGGCTATCTGATCCCAAGGTAGCACAAAATTGTTTACTACCCATAAGGTTATGTATCCCCTCAATACAAGTTGTTATAATGTTTATATGTCTTAGTCATAAAGATAATTCAAAGTTTAACAAAAAAACATACAAAATGCTTTATATCCTCAATTTTTTTTTAGAAAAAAAAATATTTTAGAAAAGGTAGAAAATATTTTCTATCCTCATGGTAAATTATATATAGAAAATGACATATGACATTTTAAATAAAAAAAAAATATAGTAATTCAAAGAGGCTTAAAAATTATATCAATTTACATGAACAAATGAGAAAACAATGATAAATACCAATAGTCTATGTGCTCAATAAAATAATTAATGTAAGGGGAGTTGGTATATTCACACAAACAAATGGAGATAGTGGTGGCATATTATATTTTTGTCTCATTCTAATATGACTAGCATTCTTGACATATGGGTGCAAATCCTCATCAAGAAGAAGATACATAACTCAGTCAAGTTAGTTTATTATTAATCTAGCTTAGACATAATTTAAATTTCTTTATGCCTTAATTTATCTATCGTAAGCTTAAGGACTATACTAAATAACTTGAATCAAGTTTGAAGGTCCATCAAGCTGATTTTGGCTCATTTAAGTACTAGTTTAATCAAAATAAGTTTAGAATCTTGCTTAATCATAATTTAGCTTAGCCATTTTTATGAACCACATTTGCATTTCATATTAAAAATTTGTTTGATTGAATAAAAATTTTTTGAAATTCTAAAACTTTTTCCTTATTTTTAGACACTAACCTCCAAAGTTCATGATTTTTTTTAACAAATAAGACCTCATTTTTCTAATTAAATCAAAGATTGTTATAATTATATTTGAAACCTTCCTAACCATAACCTCTATAATAAATCAACATGGGCCTTATTTAGAATTTTAATCTACTGTCAATTTATAAGCAACCATAATCATCATCTAACTTAAGTTTAATTTGTTCTTGTTAAATTCTTTTTGGCATTATATCAGGAAATATTGCTATGTGATCAGATGTATTAAATTATGTAAACATATAAAAGCAAATATCGAATCAAAGTTGGAGATTACTATCATTAACATACAAAGGTAAACATCAAATCTAAGTAGGAGATAAGCATAACAAAAATCTTATTTATGTAGGTAATTTTATTTGATCTATAATTATGCTTGAATCAAAAAATTCTTTATGAACAATATCTCGACTATAATAGCTCATTCATAACTTTTTTTCATGATCAAATTTTAGCAATTTTTATTTTTTTTATTTTTAAGAAACCCTGTAGGGAATTTTACTGATATTAGGTAAAAGTTACAAAATTTGGAAGAAGGCCCTTCTAATAACCCCAAAATACAACTCACACAAAATAAAATCTAAGGTTCCACCTCCAAGGTATACACTCACACCACCAATAACCCAATATCCAAAAGAATAAAAAAACTTCACAAAACATAACAAACACCCTAAATTCTTAAATAGAGAATATCCAAGTTGTCACCGTGCATCAACCTGTGTATCTCTACTGGAGGGCACAAACCTAAAGCAGTCTTTACAACCTTAGCCCATTTCCTTACTAACTTGTGAGCAGGTTTGTTTCCTTCCCTGTAAACACAACTCCAAATAATATTGAGATGAGCAGTAACCTTTGATATTTTATTAATACATAAGGCAATGCTCCATGATGATTCCTTCCTCCCTTGAAGATACATCATTAATTTGCTAAATCGACCTCCACCTATAACAAATACCAATTAGCACATTTAGCAAGCTAAACAGCTAACCAGACAGCCTGAGCTTCAACCAACAAAGGACTCCCAATCATGCAGGAAGAAGCAAAATAACACAAGCAGCCTCCACTACTGTCCCTGAAAATTCCCACTACAATAGAAAGACCCCCTCCCCAGCTCCCATCAATATTAACTTTTACCCAATTTGCTGAAGGTTTATGCCACAATACCAATTTAGGTAATCTCCACCCTTTCTCCAATAGAACACACCCCTCAACATTCCAATAAAACAACCCACGTAAAAATGACTTTTAATGGAGCAGAACTTAACAATTTTGTGAACATAAGCAAGAATATCAGCTACAATTTGATTCTCTATGATGCTACCTGACACACAATTACACAGATATTTATGTTCCTTAATATGCCAAAAACTTGACCCAAAGTATATTTAGTGGCTACTAAAAACAAACGTAATATGATAAAATTTAATGAAATAGTTTTCTCACTAGGGGTACTACGCAAGTATACATATCGTTTCAAGTAATATAGGACTTTTTATAAAAACCCCCAGTATCGATCTCACATGGAAATATAAGTGAAAAGAAATGAAATTCAGGAATTTTAACTTTAAGAAAACTTTACTTAAGACTGCAGCAAATATCGAAAGTAATAACGATGAAATTAAAAGTTAACATGTGGTATTGTGACAAATAATTTTAGTAAATGCAATGATTTTAGAAAATATATGAAAATAGACTTTCTTCTTATAAATAATTCATAATCAGTGTAGGATTTCAGATTTTTAGAAGTTAACATGTGGGATTGTGACAAATAAAAGCATACATATTCTTTACTTCTTTCAATGTGTAAAGAATATTAAATAATCTAAAGTTGGTGTTGGCATGTATAGTAGTGTTGGGTAGGTTTTAGTCTTTCATTCCTATATTACCCATTATGCCCTCTCTATTGGACCTACCAGTAACCGTTAGTTCCAATCTCTAGACCAAACTGATAAAAGAATCTAGCCTATCACTCTAGAAATATCAATTCTATACCATCAAATTTTATCTCCCTATCTGTTTGCAGTCCCCCTCAGACGATCTCCACTGCTCTTTCCAAAGTGAAATGTGATACTTACAAATCAATAAATCTTAGCCTTCTATGGTCTATAAGTTTCCTCAACAGATTTTAACAAAACAAGTGGTCGTTTTGTTAAGTAAATTAATGACCAGTAAAAATAACATCACAATTTTTAGGAATAAAAGAAGTTCTAAACCAAAATCAAAATCATTTACTTAATTACTTCATATTACAAGGAGAAAGAAAGAAAACTACTCAAAATGCACAGGGATAACAAAACAAAACATATTTATAAAACTCAAATCCAAAGTACAAGACTTAAAAATAAAGATACAAATACATCAATTGAATGTTTCCCCAAGCACTCCTTTGAAGTTCTCTGACTTTTTTGACTTCAACGAACACTTACAGGACCACAAACTTCATAAATCACAAAGGCTCACAAAGAAAACTACCCATACTCTTAACACACTCACACACTATATGACTTTATATATCCGACCCCCTAGCCTCTTGGAATTAATCATTATTTATAGAGCTTCAAAAAGAGCCAAGAGTTGCTTCAGGAATCTCTTCAAAATTCGGTCTAATTCAATAAATCTTCTAGAAAATAACTGTGGCGCCTAAGAGCCAGCCAAGTTCTGCATCTGGCGCCTAGGCGCAAGTTCTGCTGGTTTGACAATTTTTTTTAATTTAGTCCATTTTGCTCCTTTTTATGAATTTTTACTCGTTTTTACTCTTAAACTCTTTTTCTTGTGTCTGTAGTCAAAACTAAAGCATAATATCCTAAAAAAATTGAGCATAATATGTGCACAAAAGTAGGTAATTTTAGGTAGATCAATTCCTCCAAACTTAAACGTTATTTATCTTTAAGTAACCTTTTTACTATATATAAAAAGTATAACTTATGGAAGTACATTTTGCTTTAAGATTTCTATATATTTTTTTTATAAATACAATAGTGAAACTTTAGAAAGATTTTTAATAACATAGGTTAAAACTAGAATATAAAAATATTTAGTAGTCAAGTCTAAGAATTCTTGTTTTCTATTTATTTCAAGAATGATTGTAGTTTTTTATATTAAAGATGCGTAGAAGAATTACAAGAAAAAGAATTTTATGAGAACTTTACTAGTAAGGATGCTAATACTTTATAAATAAGCTTAGAAATGTAATTAAGTCCCTTTCCTTGAGATGATTTAAGTGAAACCAATTTTTATTAGACATCTCCTCAAGCTTCTCCTCACATATTTTTTTCCTTTTTTTCTTTCCTTTTCTTTTTATTCTTCTTTTAATTTTCTTTCAGGACCATTTTCAAACCTTTCTTTTTCTTTTCATGTCATGTTAGGATTACTGTATCTAGATATCCTTTAATGATTTTGAACTCCACCATCCTCTTCTTAAAGTTAAAAACTTTTCACATTTCCTTGATAAATGTGTATTAAACTTAAAAAAAAGATTTTTCATAAAGTTATATTAAAATAATTTTTGAAAGTATATTTTACTTAAGACAAATAAGGTTCAGTTTTTTCCTTTTTTTTAAAAAAATTTTTCTTCCTTCTCCCAAACTTAGAGAAGACTCAAATTCTTGAGCATTGAGTCAATTAATGTAGGATAAGTAGTGTAGGGTACTTTTATTGATTTATGTGAATTATCAGATTCCGAGACATAACTTGGTGGGTCCCTAAAAAATTTAGTGGATGATTTTCTTGAATAAATAATAACAAATTCACTTGTCCTTCAAAATATCCAAAAGATTATAAAAGTTTTCAGGGCATAACCTTAGAAATCTTTAACAACCTCTTGAATTGTTCTAAGTATATTTGAACTTATTATATTGTCAAATTAATCATCCAAAGTTAACTTTAAATTTGGTAAATTAATACACCCTGTGCTCAATGAACCTTGATATTTTAATTATCCTAAGAACGGGGTACTCAGACCTTCACCTAATGTTTTATTTAAGAGTAAGTGGATGACCTTGAGGCGAGCTTAAGTAATTAAGAATCTCATGCCCATAATTAAAGTTGGGCTCGTAGTGTTGAAGGGGTATTCATTAATTAATCAATCATGTTTCTCTTTCCTAAACATCATCAAACAAGTTTAAGTGTTAAACCTAGCTTACTACTTAGCCCTTAAATCCAATCTTCAGGGTAGATTTGCAATAATCAAAATGCTGAATTAAAAGTAATTAATTCTTATCAAAAGATCATGCTTATTGTCTAACCATTAACTAGGGATTCAAATAAGTAAATTAGTGTCTTCCTAGCTTAAACACACTACCTTAGAATCATCCAATTGAATTATCCTCCAAGATATAATAATTTATAAAATTAAAATTTTACCCTTATCATAAAATGGGGACAAGTTGGTTTCTACCTCTTAACCCATTATGTTTCAAACATCCAAAAGAGTTTATTATGATCAGAATTACCCATTTACCCTTTGACTTAACTTACAATTTAATTAAGGCATCAAAAGCTCAAAATTTTCATTTTTCCCTAGGGGTTCTCCACTTCAAAGCACATTAAATACAACTTAAATGACTTTAAAATTTTTATGGTACTCCACTCATGGGTCAATTAAAACAACAGATGAGAAATGCTGATTTCTCTAATTTTTACTTAATTTAAATAATTATTTTAGCTCAAAAATAGAAATTTCAATATTAATTTATTTAACCAATCAAAGTAAAGTTTCTGTTCATGGGAAAATTACTGGAGGTTGATACACCTAAAATATATAATATTTATATGCACATTTTTATATCTATTTTTGAGGATATTGTGCATTAATGGAAGATATTTGTGTGTTTTTCTTTCTACAATTAAATGAATGAAATATGGTGAAAGAAGTGAAAATAGATCAAATTTGGAGCAAAAATGAAGGTGTGAAAATAAACTCTGGCGCCTAAGCGCCCAGAACTCACACTTAATGTTAGAAGACAGAGAAGGTCGCGGGCCTAAGCACCGAAGACCTCATGCTTACGCGTCAGATAGTTATGATGAAAAATCAAGGAATTTTGAACGAATTTTGAATGGGTGTTTGAAGCAACTCTTAGTGAAAACATGGATTACAGTTAATGGGCACGAAAATACATTGAAATGACTCTTGAAAAGAGGAAACTCTTGGAAGATTCATTGAATGTTGACACATTTTAAAGGACACCAAAACACCTTTGGAAAGCTATAAAAAGGACTTGGATTGAATTGAGAGGGGGATATAGAGAGAGAAAATTTAGGATACTTTTAGAGAGAAAAAAGTAAGGAGTTGTAGGATCTTACTTAGGGCTTCTTCTCACTTTTCTCATTCCTCATGAAGGAGAAAGTGATTAGTTAGTTCTAAGTAAGAATCTATTGTAGTTTGTTAGTGAAATAGACAGATTTTAACCCTCTAGGGTTGGGCGACTAGGCCTAGGGAGGATTGTAAGAGAATGGAAGAGATTCAAAGGAACTTCAAGAGTTTGGTGGAGAGAAATTTGAGATAAGTTTTTATCTTTGTGACTACATTTTGATTTTAATTTAGACTTCTTATGTTTCAACATGATTTCTACTTTTAAACTTAATTGTTGTTGTGTATTCTACATGAATTTTGAGTAGTTTTCTTTATTTTTTTTCTTAAAATGATAAGTAATTAAGTGTTGGATGGAAGTTGTGTGAAGTATTGATTTATAATGCTGGAATAAGTTGTGATCATTTAATTCTTATACTTCATTTACTTCTTAATTTAGCCAATTAAGATGTTAATATTTGTTGTGAGAACATGTAAGATCCGTGATGGTATTTTCTCAGTAAACTAATCGTAGAATCACATGAGATTGTATAGATGAGAATGTAATTCATATGGTAGAGTGCAAATAAATAAAGAAACAAACTTTAAAAGATGTAGAGTTAGAGGACTTTAAAGTGACAGACTAAGGCACCTTATTAGGTCTATTGTTTTAGGTCTTGATACGAGAGGTTAGCCCCCATGTGGAGGGAGAAGAGGGAACTCTAGAGTGAGAGCTAGTATCTTTCGTACCTAGTCTGTCTTCAGGACTATTCAAATTTTAGATTAACCAATGTTCTATATAGCATCTCTAGTTACGGTGAAGAATAATATTACTCCTAATTGGCACATTATAATTTAAATACATTCACAAATAAATTCATATACTTGTTACTGATTTATGATAAGGAAAAAAATATTTTGTTTGTATTGCTTTCATCTTACAAAAATCTGATTAAATTTAGTTAGTTGTTTACTTTATTTTCAATTATCAAAATTACCAAAAAGAATTGAACTTTCATTCCTAACATAATATATATAGTTGAGTAAGACTCTTTTTCAAAGTAGAGTTTGTTATCTAATTTCTTCTTAAAAGTTTGTAGTTCTCTCTATGGGTTCAATATTTTGGGGCTTAATAAATAAGTTTTATATTACTTGTTAAAGATATGTATACTTGCGTAGAATCCCAAAATTTTAATATAACAATTGCACTTTTACTTGTTTTGGAGTCAAGTTTTTGGCACCGTTGTAAGGAAAGAAATATAAATAAAGAGAATTAAGAATATAACCACACATAAATCGTAGTTACTATCGTACCAGATAGGGATCAAGTTTTTGGCTTCTATTGTTAGGAAGCTTATATCTAGTTCTTTGCAGTGGAGTCAGAAGGAAAAGTTTATAAGAGAAAAAGGGATCAAGTTTTTAGAGCCGTTTTCGGGGAGAAAAAGAAAAATTTAGTAAAATTTGAATGAATTTTTAGGAAAACAAATTTCTATTTTAGAAAGCCTTATTTAAATTCTTAGATTTATTATATGAATATTGTAGTGTTGTTTTCATATAAGTTCTTGTTTGTGTGATTTTATTTTATTTTGTAATAATGTATGCATAGTTCAGGTTCTAAAGGGCTAGTGTCCTATGATTCTGAATTAGAAAGTACTATTAGAAAAAATCAAAAAAATCAAAATGCAGAAAAAGTTCAAAAATTTTGAGAAATGACAAACCAAAATAATCAAAATGCTGAAATTCGTTAAGAATTTAGATCTTTAAGAGATTATGCAAACTCTACTGTAGATAAACTTCAATGTAGTATTTAAAAACCTTATGTAGTGGCTAATTTATTTGAACTTAAACCTGTTATTATTCAAATGTTATCAAATAATTAGTTCGGGAGAACACTAACTGAAGATCCAAATTTACATTTTGCCAATTTTTTAAAATTGTGTGTTACATTTAAATATTAAGGTGTTTTGGATGATGCTATTAGACTTAGAACTTTTTCATTCTCACTGAGGGATAAGGCTAAGATATGGTTAAATTCTTTAGCATATTTGATCTATCTGAACTTGGGGTGACTTACCGCAGAAATTTCTTGCTAAATACTTTTCACCATAAAAAACTGTGAAACTTAAAAATGATATTACATCTTTTTGTCAGTTTGATAAGAAATGTGTTTATGAAGCATGAGAACGATTTAAAGAACTTGAGAATGTGTCAACACCATAGTATACCAGATTGGTTAAAAATTCAAACCTTTACAATGAATTAGTTGGATCTCTTAGATCTATTATCGATTCCGCTGTTGGTGGTTCATTGATGTTAAAATCATTTCATGACGCATATGCTTTAATTGAAGTGATGGCTACAAGAAATTTTTAATGGCCTTCTAAGAGAGTAAATCCTATGAAAGTAGCCATTATTAATGAATCCGATGTTTTTGCAATATTAGCAAATCAAGTTGCTACAATTTCAAAGAAGTTTGACAAATTTGAAATGAATTCTTTCTCAACCAATTTCAATGATTAAAGAAATTCATTAGGTCAAATAGTAGATTCTAAAACATCATTAGAAACTTTGAATGTCATAAATAATAAGTCGAATAACCAATATTTAAACTATTATAACCCAAGTTGGAAAAACCATCCTAACTTTAACTGAAATAATAATAATTCGAGTGGTAATAATCAGCAATGGGCAAACAACCAAGGTAATAATAATTATAGGCCTACTTATCTTCCAATTTTTAACAGTAATCTACAATTTAAGGAAAAAGTTGTCTATAGAAGAATTGGTGTTACAAATAAAAAATCAGTAACAAAGTCAAAGAGCTGCAATTATAAATATTGAGAATTAACTCGCACAATAGCAGATTCATTAAGTGGCGTAACTTTGTAGTTAGCAGATCGTTCAATAACATATTCTAAGGGAGTTATAGAAGATGTTTTAGTGAAAGTGGATCAATTTATATTTCCTGTTGATTTCATTGTGCTAGATATGAAAGAAGATAAAGAGATACCTATCATTTTAGGGAGACATTTCCTAGCCACGGGAAGAGCAATGATAGATGTGCAGAAAGGGGAATTAACTATGCATGACAATTATCAAACAGTTACATTTAATATTTCAAAGTCAATGAATTATCCTACAAAAGGTAAAAATGATGAATGTTACAGAATGTATGCAATAAGATACCTGAGTGAATGTCATTTCAAAGCAACTTATGAAGAAAAATCTGAAATGAAAGTGTTGGAACACAAGCAAGAAGAGGAGTTAAAGCAATTTAAGGATTTTCATGAGAAAGATTCAAATTATGTTCGAGAAGGTTTTGTAGTTTTGGACACGATTAGAAAAGATAAGTCCTTTTGTTCATCGATTAAAAAACCTACTGAGCTTGATTTGAAATTACTTCCTAAACATTTAAATTATGTCTTTTTAAGTGATTCCTTAATATTTTATAATTTCCTCAACTCTAACTTTAGAAGAAGAAGAGAGTTTAATGAAAAGTTTGAAGAATTATAAGAAAGCATTTGGATGGATAATATCAATATCAAAGAAATCAGCCCTTCAATTTGTATGCATAGAATTCTTGTGGAAGAAAATTGCAAACCCAGAGCTAATCCTTAAAGGAAATTGAATAGTGTTATGAAAGAAATTGTTAAGAAAGAAATTTTAAAGTGGCTAGATACTGGAATTATCTACCCTATTTCGGATAGTGCATGGGTTAGTTCGATTCACTATATTACTAAGAAAGGAGTAACTGTGACTATTAATGAACATAATGAGTTAATACCAATAAGACAGGTCACAGGGTGATGAATATGCATTGATTATAGAAAATTAAAACTCTCCACTAGGAAAGATCATTTTCCACTACCCTTTCTAGATCAAATATTGGATAGACTAGCTGGGCATAAATATTTTTATTTTATAGATGGATATACTATTTATCACCATATAAAAATAGCTCCTGAGGATCAAGAGAAAATAACGTTTATCAATCCTTATGGTATACTTTATTTTAGAAGAATCTCCTTTGATTTATGTAATGCTCCTGCTATATTTCAAAGATATATGATGGCTATTTTCTATGATTTGATTGAAAAAATGAATCGAAGTTTTTAAGGATGAATTTTTAGTGTTTGGAACTTCTTTAAATCATGTTTAGAACATTTATCAAGAGTTCTTAAGCACCGCGAAGAAACAAATTTAGTTCTTAATTGAAAAAAAATGTCAATTTATGGTAGCAAGAGGAACTGTTTTAGGACATCACATATCGAAAAACTGTATGGAAGTAGATCCTGCAAAAATTCAAGTGATCGCTAATTTACCTCACCAAATAAATTTGAGGGAAATTAGAAGTTTTTTAGGACATGCTGGATTGTGAGGACTTTAGACATTTAAGGGTAAAATTGAGAGTTTGGTCGAATTTGATCAATTTGGTCAAATTGGGTCCAATTGATGACTAGAATTGGTTTTGGGGATGTTTGAAATGATTTGGTAGGTTTTGAGAATTCTTGGGTCATTTGGGGCCTTTTGTTAATTTTGGCAAAGTTAGAGGTCTTTTTGGAAATTTGAAAATTTTGAGTTGTTTTGGGCAATTTGGGTGATTTGAAATGGTTTGGGATGATTTTTGGGTGAAATTGGGTAATTTGGGTAATTTGTGACAATTTAGGGTTTCAAGGGAAATTTGATAATTTTGGGAAAGTTTGGGGGCAAAAAGCTAAAACTAAGTTTTTGGGTAAATTGAGATCAATTGAAGATGTTAAAAAATTACCCTTGTGGTGCCATGAGACCAAGGGAGATCCCATTTTGGAACCTCCATGTGTTGGTCTTAGCCAAACCTTAGCCTAAGGCTAAGGGTTTAGGGGACCATCCATATGAGTTTCCAAAAGAGTGAGGAAGTTGGCCATGCATGTTTGGTTAAGGGTTAGGGTGTGAGTGAAGGTGAGGGGTTTCAAGTGTGCGTGTGCAAGACTAACCAAGACCACACCACTCAGGGCTAACCCTAAGGCCAAACAATCTTATGGGGACTCTTCTTGAGCTCCCCAATGTTAGTTCTACCTATTAATTGCTAAAGGTTAGAACCAACATGTGAAACTCCAAGAATAGCAAAGTAGTGTTTGGAATTTCTAATGGCGAGGGTTCCCTTATTAGTCCTCTAAGAATAATTAATAGGAAAGTCCTATGGCTAGATCCTAGGCTTCTAAGGACAAAAGATTAGACCTAAAAAAAAGTAAGGTCAACAAATAGACCCCCAATAGGTGTGGTGTGTCCGACGAGCACACCGCACATATTGGCGACCGAAGAGATCGACGAACCAACATAACTGACTAAGCTAACATGCTCAACGCATAACAGAAAGAGAGTGAAGAAGGTTTCAGCTGAGGAGTAGACAAAGACTCTTACCTGGGATCAGCGGGTGCACCTTCAAATTGCTATCCTTAAAAGTGAATTTTAAGATTGGCATAATGATTTCATGCTTGCTAAACCCTTAAAAAGGGCTGTCCTATGGATTCACGCAGACAACCATCAAGAAAACTGACGGTCGTAGCAAAGATTCAATTCGATGTAAATATTTTAATTTTAGTTGAAGTTTAGTTCGATTTCAATTTTAAGAAAATTCAAGAATTAAGAATGTGTGAAGAGACTGGATCGAGCTGGAAAGTACAGAGACTCACATCTAACTTGAAAGACCGGTCGAGGAGAAGGGGTGCCACATTAGGAGGGAAAGCTCATGGACTCACATCCAATCCAAGAGGTAGCGAAAGTGCTGTGAATGTGACCGACCTTTTTGTAAATCAACAATTACAAGAATTTAATGACTCTACTAGAAGATTTAAATTCCAGCAACGATGCCAAAAACTTGACTACGACTTTATATATATATTTGATTTAATAAAGATGTATAGATATAATATTCAATAATGTTAAAGTCGATTGTCAATGCAAGTATACATATCACTCAAGTAATATAGGGCTCTATTGGAGTCCTAGATATCGATCCCACAGGGAGAAATAGAATACTACGAACTAAGATTTAATAAAAAGTAATACTTCAACTACAATAACGCTCAAGTTGCTTATCTGTCACTAATAGACAATTGAAATAAGTAGATACTTTTGGATAGTAACTAAGGATAGAGAATAACGTTTAATTGTAATATTCAATATATAAGAAAACATCCTTCTCCTTGCCAAGAAATTATAGTGAATGAATAAAATGAATTAGTTCAATTATATTGTGTCAAATAGGAGCATACCTATTATTTACCATTTGGTCCATGCATAAAGAACACTGACTAATCATTTGCTTGGTTACTGATTCTGCGGCTAGGCTGGGAGGATATCGGCTCTCACTTCGGAGCTCCCACGTTCCCCTCACCTGAGGGCTAACATCTACACATCAGCACCCAAACGATAGGACCACATTAGGGATTTTAGTCTATCACTCTAAAATCTCCAATTCTACGCCCGATAGTAATATTTCCCTATTTATTTTCACCCAACTTCCAAGAGCTTTGACCTCCCTGAATCTTGGATGTAATCTTCACTTTAGTTGTAAAACTCAACATATTTTAACAATCCAATTGGCCAGATTGAAAGTAAATGAAGATCGAAGTGAAAAGATCATCACAATTTCTTAAACATTTTCATGCCTTCACCAATTCAAGTCACCATTTAACAAATCTCGAGACAAGGAGAAAGACAGAGAAAACTACTCAGAACTCATGGGGAAAGCATAACACAACTTAGAATTCATAAATGAAATCAAAGCCATACAAACTATAAAAGTTAAATAACTTATCTCTAAATTTCTCCCCAAGAACTCTCCTTGAAGTTCCTCTGAATCTCTTCCTTTCTTTACAACACACAGAATTCCTCTTCGAAGTAGCAAGGAGGAAGAAATCTCTCACTTTCCCTCCACTTTTACAATTTCTCGAATAATTCCTCACAATTACACGCTCTAGCAAGCTCAAATGGAACATATCTAACTTCTAAGTCTCCAAAAGTCTGCTTCTCTTATCTTCTCATCCTCTTCTCCTCTCTATCTTCTCTCTATTTTTGGCCAAAAATGTTCTCTTTAAAGATATGGATGAGTTTTCCCAAGAGTTGCTTACGCACCCCTCCAAAATTCGGCCTTATCCATTATACATGTCACCTAACCGTCGATCCCGCCGTCGGCGACCTCGATGGCGCCGTCGGCGGCCTTCTAGAGAATTTGTCCTGTAGCCTCGGGAATTTCTCGCCGTCAACGGCCTCGAGGGCGCCGTCGGCGCCCTAATGCAGTTTTTCCACATTTGGTCCTTTTTGCTCCAAATTCGCTCCTTTTTGCATCTTTTTACTCCATTGACCCTAATTCATCATTCCTGCAACAAAACATCAAAAATACCTTTCTTTAAAGTACAATATCATTAAAAATAGTATAAAAGAGGTATGAAAATCTCAACATATTTTCCTTTGGTCAGAATGTCACATTAGAAATGAAAGCTCGGGGATTCACATCCAACCTAAGAGGGGATGAGCTACATTGGGAAGGAAAACACAGGGACTCACATCTAACCCAAGAGATATCGAAAGTGTTGAGAATGTCACATTAGGAAGGAAAGGTCCAAATTTAAGCCGAGAGGTGACGAGCTACATTGAGAAGGAAGGCTCGGGGACTCACAACCAACCTAAGAGGTAGCGAAAGTACTGAGAATGTCATATTATGAAGGAAATCTCATGAACACATATCCAACCTAAGAAGTAACAAGCTATATTGAGGAGGAAAGCTCGGGACTCACATCTATTCTAAGAGGAAACGAAAGTAATGAGATAGTCACATTATGAAGGAAAGCTCGGGGACTCACATCCAACCTAAGAGGTGACGAGCTACATTGGGGAGGAAAGCTCGGTGACTCATATCCAACCAAAGAGATAGTGAAAGTGTTGAGAATGCCACATTAGGAAAAAAAACTCGGGGACTCACATCGAACCTAAAAGGCGATGAGCTACATTGGGGAGGAAAGCTCAGGGACTTACATCTACCCTAAGAAGTAGCGAAAGTGCTGTGAATGTCACATTAGGAAGGAAAGCTCGGGGACTCACATCCAGCCTAAGAGGTTGCGAAAGTGTTGAAATGTCACATTAGAAAGGAAAGCTCAGGGACTGACATCCAACGTAAGAGGTGACGAGTTACATTGGAGTGGAAAGCTTGGGGACTCACATCTAACCCAAGGGGTAGCGAAAGTGCTGAGAATGTCACATTAGGAAGGAAAACTCAGGGACTCACATCCAACCTAAGAGGTGACAAGCTACATTATGGAGGAAAGCTCAAAGACTCACATCCAACCCAAGAGGTAGCGAAAGTGCTGAGAATGTCCCATTAGGAAGGAAAGCTCGAGGACTCACATCTAACCTAAGAGGCGACAAGCTACATTGGGGAGAAAAGCTCGAGGAATCACATCCAACCCAAGAGGTAGAGAAGGGAATCAAAATTCAACTACTGACCCTGAGAAATTTCATGAATGCAAAAAACAGGGATGAAATGCAAAAAATTTTTACGAAGATCGTAGAGAATGAGATTTTGTCCAAAGAATGTGGAACGTGTGAAGAATGTAAAGTGTGTGAAAAACGTGGAGTGTGGAGTTTTGAGAGAATTTATTTATCATTTTTATCATTTTTGTTATTATTAAGATTATCAAATTTGATTTTCTTTTAATTTTCCTTTAATTTTGAAATTTTCATTTTCATTTTTTATCAAATTTCTTTTGTATCATTTTTCGTTCGTTAGAGTATGGGACCAACATATGATCATGCAAATTTTTATCAATCATACAAAAGAGAATTAAACAACGTATGTTGAAATCCAAAATAAACTTTGTTAAATTTGCTTACTGAAAGGTATCCCAAAACATCAGAAGTACATAAGTGTAGAAACTATCCTCTCATATATAATATTTTTTCTTCTCTGACATAGTGCAGAAAGTAGTAGGCATCTATCCATCCCTCGAGGCAGGCTTGTGATCAAGCTAACCTTCTAAGCCACACTTTGGGACAAGAGTCCCTTTTGTGTATACTTAGAGGTACAGTTATCTCAAAGCTCGTACGGGCGTTACTCCTCCAACTCTGGGTATGGTTGAAATCCGTAAGGTACTTTTCTATCATCCATTCTTTGTAATGTGACTGAGACGTTGCGGTGTGACACTCCAGAAATCGAATACTATGTCAGGTCTGCTCCATTTCCCTTCAAAATCAGCACTTAACTAATCGGCAACAGAATTTTAACCGACCCCTTGAATTCTTTAAGGCCAACAATATCTATCTCTTTTCTAAACCGGATGTTACCTTGCTCATAAATGAAAATGTACAAAACAGCTAGACAAATCGTGATGGTCACTATGGGGAGGAATGAAGTCCCCTTCATCATAAATATTTATGATACAACTATTTGGAATACAGTCTACAGGCAAAATACTCCATTTCACCATCCTCTTGATCATCTTGTTTATCATTGACGGCATGGGATCCACCTTGTTGTATCTCAAAATCCCTGAGGAGTTCCCTTGATTGTCCTTAACAAAATTGTAACAACAACCACATTGAATTGTGATTTTTCCCTTTCCTTGCATCCACTTTTGCGGCTCAGAATATGTCTTCTTTTTCAACAAACAATTTCGGCCTCTGTCTCTCAAATCAAAAACACAATTGAGGATCTTTATTTCATCAAGTTCGAAGAATACTATAGTGTGTAACTCAAGTCCCTTCAAGATATTAACGAACTTTCCTTGAATTTCTTCATTGTACGCAAATTCTAGCTTCTGGGCTCTGTTCATCTTTTCCAGCTCTGACCTGGGGATTCTTTGCAACTGTCAAGATAGATCTTCTGAGTCGGTCTTTGAAGCAATCCATAACTGTTGTGGCTCTGCATACCTTGGTATATACGTTTCCACATCTGAATGCTCTGCACTCCTGATTACCATGGAGACGGCTGTATATTCCTCGAACGTCCTGTAATGCTCCAGATGGAGAACATTACACTCTGGACATTCTTTAAATGCTTCTGCTAATGGTGCCTGTCTCAGAATTTCTGCATTACACGTAGGGCATCCCACATAAAGCTCATCGAGGATCGCTGACAGTGTAGTCCTTGTAAATGTCCCTCACTCATCCTCTGTGACCGAAGGGTTGGTGGAAGTCTCCCTTAGGCTCGGGTCGTAGACTTCCTCCTCATGAATCGAAGTAAACCTTGTGGTTGTCTCCCTGACACGTCTTTTCTCCAAGCAAACTAAAGATCTGTGTTTCTAGCAGCTGGCATTTCTGCATCATGTCCTTAGCGGCGCATCTGGAACTCATACTGTAGAAGCATCGACTAAGTCTCTTGTCGGTGTTGTAATCATCGAGTGTAAGTGACCGAACCTTTCCATCGATTATTGTGTAGTTGGAACTATTTCTGCTTTCTTCCTTTTCAATGTAGAGTCTTCTTTAGTGCTGGTCTGAAGCAACGACTGTAGCCTTTTTGTTTCCTAGCGGCTAACAATGTTCATCAGGGGGCCCTCATAGTCCACATTGACTTGGCCATAATCTAAGTCAAAGTTTATGATGCCGCCCTGGGTTCCCTTCTCTTTATCAAGTGCGAGGTTTAAGCTATCATTAAAGGAGAAGATCACCTTCTGACCCGACATTTTCTTGTAGAAGACAAGAAAACATCAGCGTACTGAAATTCAAAACAAATAAGAATTATAAAAATTACTATTAAGTGGGTTTTAAGTTATATGTGCAAGCATTTTATTTAATTTATTTTTACATGGTTCAAAATTTAAACGGGAAATTCAGATGTGCACATTTAAATTTTATTTTATGAAAATTAATTTATTACAAATCTTTAGACCCAGTCACAGATGCTGGCCAAATAGCCATCCTCAGAATAAGTATCACTTTCAAAATTTGCCTCGAAGAACATCAGGTTGCATAGTATTTCTTTAAGTATCGCCCGTTGACTAGTAACATGTGCCTCTCGCCTTGGAAATCCACTAGCTGATAAGATCCTCTTGAATTGACATTCTCTATGATAAATGCTCCCTCCCAAGTTGGTTTGAACTTTCCTCCTATCCTGCAATGTGCAAGGATAGGTCTTTTGTGAACAAGTACGAGATCACCAACATTGAACGTCCTTGGGCGGACCAGTTTATCGTGGGCACATATCATTTTTTCTTGGTAAAGATCTAAATTTTGCTGCACTTGTAATGCTTTCATTAAAGATTCTCCAATTCTGTAAGTCGAAGCTTAGCATTCTCTTCTACTATAATCTGGTTGAGGATGACGATCCTGAGAGATGGTAGTTGAACCTCTAACAGAAGTACTGCCTCAGACCCGTACACAAGCGCATATGGTGCACACTAAGTAAGATTTCTGAATGTCGTTCTGTAAGCCCAAAAAGTTTCTAACAATTTCTCATGCCAACCTCTCTTGTTCTCGTCCAATGTTTTCTTTAAAATTTGCACGAGTGTCTTGTTGAAAGCTTCAGCTAGGCCATTAACCCAGGGGTAGTAGATCGTGGAATATTGTCAATCTATTCCAAGTCATTTGATTAAACTGTTGATCGTGGTGCTCTTGAAGGCCGAACCATTATCTAAAATAACTCATGCGGTACACTGAAACGATAGATAATTTGATTTTTGAAGAAGTGAAGAACATTCTGCATTGTAACCTCTCATAACGGCAATGCTTTCGCCCACTTGGACGAGTAATATGTGGCTGTGAGAATAAATCTGTGTCCCTTTGAAGGTGAAGGGTATATCAGACCCACACTATCTATACCCTAACACTCGAATGACCATGATGCGATCATTGGGTGTCGCACATTCGGGAGTTTGTGCAAGACCAATCCATGCATTTGACACAGATGACACTTCCTAGCAATATCAATACAATCAACTAGCATTGCTGGTTAGTAGTACCTGAGTCACTTAATCTTCATTTTCATCTTCAGCACTCACTGGTGAGCATCATACAATCCGGCGTGTACTTCTTTGATGATATCCCACAACTTTGTTTTGCTCAGACATCTCAGTCACATCTGATCAAATGACCCTCTGTAAAGGACATTGCCTACCAAAGCATACAACATAGCTCTTCTCGTGATGTGATACACTGCTGACATGTCATCTGGTAGCCTTCTTGTTTGCAAATACTCTATTAATGGTCTGCGCTAATCTTTGACATCATCGGTCATTGTAACTACTATCTCTTCTCCTTTTCCAAGCTTGTGTAGACTATCAAGGTCAATCTTCGATAGAACTTGACGTCACTCTATTATAATATCAATGGAATCCTCCGGCGGACACGTTAGTTCCTTAGCAAATTTGGCTAATGTGTTGGCATAGGCATTATCTCCCCGAGGAATCCTGTATAGTGTCACACTGGGAATCTTTTCTAATAAATTCATTGTGTATTGTTGGTATTCTGCAAATCTTAGCTTTAAAATCTTGTACTTTTCGGCGACTTGTTGAATTATGAGGTATGAATCACTATAGATGACGATGTTTGTTATGTTCATTAATATTGCCAACTCTAGTCCGGTGATTAAGACTTCATACTCTGCTTCGTTATTGATACATGGCTCTGTCAAGTGGTAAGAAAATCTCAACATTGCTTGATCTGATGTAACAAAAATTAGACCAATTACAGCTTTGCCTAGTATGTCTGTCTGCAACCCTTTATGTCTTCTGGCTGACGAAGCTCCATCGAAATACATCTCCTAACATTTGGCACCGGATGGTTCAACTTGTAGTATCTGCTCATCTGGAAGAACGTTGTTGAGAGGGGACCCAACTAGTAGTGGGTGTGCTGTGAGGAAATCTATTAAAATCTATCCTTTGATAGTGCGAAGGGATACAAAAGTTATATCGAATTACAATAAAACCATATAACACCTTGCTAAACATTCAGAAAGTGTTGGTCGAGTCATCAAATATTGCAACAGATTAACTTTCGAAATAGGGGTGACCTTATGAGAAAGCATGTAATGTCTGAGCTTCTGGGTGGCGAAAATCAAAGCTAGACAATGGTTCTTAAAAGGAGGATACTTTACCTTCGCCGGTATTAGACGTCGGCTCAAATAATAGAGCAAGTATTCCTTACCCTCATCATTGACTTGAGCTAACAGAGCCCCAAGAAAGTCGTCTAAGGCCACATTATAAATTATCAAAGGTTTTCCAGGGATAGGGTTTACCAAAATAGGTGTCGTTAAGTATTGATTAATATCCTCAAAAGCCCGTTGACATTTCTCTTCCCAAACGAATTTAACATCCTTTTTAATTAATGTCTAGAAGGGCTGACATCTACCTGACATATTAGATATTAAACATCTTAGGTAAGCCAACTTACTTTGAAAGGATCATAACTGTTTCAAGGATTTGGGAGGCGGCATTTCCCAGATAGCTTTAATCTTATCCAAGTCGATTTCAATTCTCCGATGATGGACAACGAATCCTAAAAATTTCCAGGAGGTAACGCCAAATGCATACTTTAAGGGATTCATCTTAGGATTATATTTTCGTAATCGTTCAAACACGAATCTCAAATCATACATGTGGTCTATTCATTGTTTGCTTTTGATGATGAGGTCATCCACGTAGCCCTCCACCTTGTTGCGGATTAGGTCATCAAACATCTTCGTTATAGCTCGTTGATATGCTACTTCGATGTTCTTAAACCCAAACGACATCACTGTGTAGCAAAATATTCAAATTGACGTTCTGAAGGTTGTAAGTGCTGCGTCAACTAGAGCCATCTTGATTTGATTGTATCCTGACGATCCATCCATGAATGAGTAAATCTCATGTGTCAATGCGATGTCCACCATTAACTCTGGTATCGGTAGCGAGAGCTCATCCTTTTGACATGTTTTGTTTAAATCTCTAAAGTGGACACATACTCGAATCTGTCCATTCTTCTTTTAAACCNATGCGATGTCCACCATTTATTCCGGTATCGGTAACAAGAACTCATCCTTTGGACATACCTATTTAAATCCGTGATGTCGACACATAAATAGATTTGTCCATTTTTCTTCTTAACTTGTACAATATTGGCTAAACATGTGGGATACTGTTCTTCTTGCACAAAGTTAGTGTCTATTAATTTCTTCACCTCGACAATGACTTGTTGCTCTATTTCGAGGAGCATTCTTCGGGGAGCTTGTTTCATTGAGGTCATATCCTTATCCACTCAAAGCCGGATAATCATGGCATTTCATCATAGTTTGAAGTGAAGCAATCTTGAATTCTGAAAGTAATTTAATCAAATTTGTAGTTTCCTCTATGTTATAGCAGAGAACTTATGAAGGTAGGGCGGGGCTACTCCTCAGTCATGGTGTTAACTTCCTTCAATTCCTCAACTATTGAATTAATCTTCTCCTCAAATTTCGGTGGAGCGTCGTCTATCGGAGGATCTTCAAAATCATCATCCACATCGAGACAATCCTCTTCTAATCCGTCAATAACAACCATGCAAAATTCTGAGCATCGACTGATCCTATCATACCAAATCCAAGACCCTCTTTAGGTTGAGAGTCTGACCTTTAACATTCCATAATTTCTCAAAAAGTTGTAATTTATCCTTCGGCATTTGTTTCGGCACATAACCTTGTTGAATTAATTTTTGTACATAAAGAGAAAAGTAATCAAATGATAATTCCATTAATTCATTAGAATCATCTTCTTCCAAGTTTACATGAGTTTCCAGATTATGAGAAGGAGAAACACGGTAAAACTTGATCGGTTTAAAACCAACACCCCGGACTTCCTTGACCTCTAGAATCTCGATCTTTTGAGGGTGGATCAGAGTTAGGGTCATGGCGTGCACGTAGTGGTTGATCCGATCATACAATAATTTATATTCACTTTTCTTAACATCCTCCAACAAGATCTCAAATTGTGGTTCTTCTATTTTATCATCATCGCCTCTCTATCAGATTTATCTTCGTTAGAGCTTTCTTCCACGTCGATGTTGATGGTCGGCTTTGTCCGTTCAACAATCATGTTGGTTCTTCCTCGCTAGCATCCCTGACCTCAATCTCCGATGCATAGACTAAAAGAACCTTCACCGACCCACTACGAAGGAGCAGTAGAAGATCATTGAAGCAGAGTTGAATGATCATGCTCTTGTGATCCCTTTAAATCTTCCATCTTATTTGGCACAACTTCACGGGAAAAGACTGTCTTCTTCAAAGGAGCATAGTAGGTGGCATCTTTGTGGATGCCTACTTCATGTACTGAAAAAGGTTACAAATCCCACTTGGTGCAACATTTTTTTCCTTCCTTGCTATATTTGATGCAATGATGTTGCGATGACAGGAACTTATTATGCTCGTGAATCTATGAGCGACCGAACGAAGCATTGAAAAAGGTTTCTACGTCGATGATATGGAACTTAGTGATTGTTACTAGCTCACCAATTTTCATGAGCAGTGTAATCGATCCAAGAACTCTTTCTCTCTTATGATTAAATCTTCTTAACAACATCTTATCGATGATAAACTCTTGAGCGCCAATGTCTAAGTATGCTAACATCCGTAGACTCATTAGGTTGAGTGACACTCCCAGATCTACCAAAACTCTGGAGAGCACAAACCTGCTGATGATGACTAAAATGTAGAGCGGCCCGTTGTGATCGGTAGTACCAAGTAAAAAATTATTTTTACTTTGTAAATAATAATTATACATTTATTTATAAATTTTTTTGTCCTCAAAAAAATTTAAGAGGTTGTAAAAGCTGTATAGAGTTATGCACCGAACACTTTTATAATATTTTGGATATTTTGAAGGACAAGTGAACTTATTATTCTTTATTTAAGAAAAAGTTGTATCGGGACCCGATAATTCACTTATATCAATAGAAATGCCCTACACTACTTATCCTACATTTATTGACCTAATGTTTAAGGATTTGAGTCTCCTCTATGGTATTTAAATTTTTGTGAGCAATCAAGGATATTTATTTTTGTCACATATGGATCATCGAACTTGTGTATGTTTGACATCTAGGTGACTTGGGCAATGACAATATTGCTAATGTGTGCTAAAACGAGAAAGACGATGTGAGATTTTAGAATAATATCTCCTACCTCAAGGATCCTTAATAAAAGGAGAGGATAAGGACCAATGATATTATTCAATGACTCTTGAGAAGATGTTTGGCTCCAATACCCTTAGGTTATTTGTTGCCTAGTTCGATTAAATTAATTAACCTGAATCATCATCGATCGATAACGGCAAGCAGCTGATGAGGATTCAGGCTGAGCAGTCTCATCAGGGTTCCTAACAGTCATCACATTTATGATCAGTCTCATCAGCAGCAACAGGTTCAGTAGTATAGTCAATGCGACCAGCAGCCATATCAGAGGGGATCGTACAAGACAGATGTCAGGGACGGTTCGTCATTTGCAGATCCGATGTTTAGAGTTTATTTTTTCAAGGATGAAGCTGTGCCAAAGATGTTTAGAAATTAATGAAGAAGCCCAAGTTCAGATTGCTAGAGCCGAGGAAACCAAAAGAGGTTGATAAGAAGGATCATCACAACTATTGTCTGTATCACAGACTCCTTGGACACACCATAGAGGGGTGTTTTAGTTTTAAGGATTGGCTTGAGAGAAATCTCAAACAAGGAAACATAACCATCCCGAAAAAGTATTTAAAAGAGCCTGAAAAAGGTTTCGTAAATATGATTTCGGCCAAGCCAATCACACCGATAGATCCGTCCTCAAATGAGAGTGGTTGGTGCACAATTTGGAGCAAATCATCCAAGAAGATACTTGACCAGATTTCGACCATGCAACACAAGCCGACATTCAGAGTCTACAGCCTGCCCAGCTGAAGATGGAGTTTCTGTCGGAAAAGTTGCCGCAGCTGGAGAAAAAGAAGAATGAGATCGTGCACGAGATGAGGATCGATAGCATGAGGTAGGATAGGGGTTGCCTCCGTTAGATTGATTGTTTCAAATTTGAGGGAGAAATTTCTCGAACCGCTGGCTGTGTATGCCTATTTTTCCCCTCTGTGGTCTTTTGAATATAATCATTGTAATTTTGGCTAAGTTTTAACTGTCTCTAGTAATAACGTAACTGAATGCAACCAATTTAACCACGATTTTGATTCCTAAAATGATCCTTAAAACATACTTGAGTCTAATGACACATTAACGAAAATGAAGAAAATGTCGAGGACACCGGTTACGACAATTCTGGGAGTAAGGAGCCACTCCTCGAGTGTCAAGGAATGTCAATTGCAATCAACCTAGATTTTTTTGATTCAGAAACAACAATAGAAGAATCGGCTACGATGAAAAGATAAGAAGATATTACATAAATTAATTTAAGGAGTGGTCAAGTACTACCCCCGATAACAGCTCCAATAGAAAAAGGAAAACAAATAGTCACTCAAGAAGAACCACCTCCGCCTCTGTCAGTAGAAGAAACACATAAGCAAGTGAAAATTAGAGGTCTTTATAAATTGAATTATAACGTACTAGCTTATCTTAGGAGATTGTCGGCCAAACTAAGCATCTACGATGCTCGGATCCTGTCAAAGAAGATGAGGTAATCTCTGGTCAAGGCTTTACTTGATCTAGAAAACTAAAGAGTAAGTCATCATCAAGGATATTTATTTATGTCATCATCAAGTTACATAAATTATTTTTTTGAGTTCATTTGAACTTATTATATTGTCCAATTAATCATCTGAAGTTAACTTTAAATTCAATAAACTAATATACCCTGTGCTCAATGAACCTTGATATTTTAATTATCCCAAGAATGGGGTACTCGGACGTTCACTTAATGTTTTTTTATTTAAGAGCTATATAAGTGGATGCCCTTGATGCCAGATTAAGTAATTAAGGATCTCATGCCCATAATTAAAGTTGGG
Source organism: Phalaenopsis aphrodite (assembly GCA_003013225.1). Lineage (NCBI taxonomy): Eukaryota > Viridiplantae > Streptophyta > Magnoliopsida > Asparagales > Orchidaceae > Phalaenopsis > Phalaenopsis aphrodite. Next base: position 263,764 of record NEWO01000379.1, read on the forward strand.
CTTGTAGTGTTTAAGGGGTATTCATTAATTAATCAATCATGTTTCTCTTTCTTAAACCTCATCAAATAATTTTAAGTGTCAAGCCTAGCTCACTACTAAGCCCTTAAATCCAATCTTTGGGATAGATTTGCAATAATCTAAAAGTTGAATTAGAAGTACTTAATTCTTATCAAAAGTTCATGCTTATCATCTAACCATCAACTAGGGGGCTTCAAATAAGTAACTAGCATCTTCCTAGCTTAAGCCCACTACCTTAGGACCATCTAATTGAATTATCCTCCAAGTCATAATAATTTATAAAATTACACATTTACCCTTATCATGAAAATGCGACAAGTTGGTTTGCACCTCTTAACTCATTATGTTTCAAACATCTAAAAGAGTTTATTATGATCAGAATTACCCATTTACTCTTTGACTTAACCTAAAATTTAATTAATACACCAAAATCTCAAAATTATCATTTTACCCCTGGGGTTCTTCACTTTATAATTCATTAAATACAACTCAAATGAATTTAAAATTTTTATTGTACCCCACTCATTAGTCAATTAAAATATTAGAGGAGAAATTATGATTTCTCTAATTTTTATTTAATTTACATAATTATTTTTAAAAATTTAGGGTTTCAGGGGCAATTTGATAATTTTGGGAAAGTTTGGGGCAAAAGGCTAAAATTGGGTATTTGAGTAGAATGGGATCAATTGAAGATGTTAATCATAAAATTACCCTTATGGTGCCATGAGACTAAGGGAGATCCCATTTTGGATCCTCCCTGTGTTGGTCTTAGCCAAACACTAACCTAGGGCTAAGGGTTTGGTGGGCCATCCATATGAGTTTCCAAAAGAGTGGGAAAGTAGGCCAAGCATGTTTGGTTAAGGGTTTAAGGAGTGAGTGAAGGTTAGGGGTTTCAGATGTGTGTGTGCAAGACTGACCAAGACTACACTACCAAAGGCTAACCCTAAGGCCAAACAGTCCTATGGAGACTGTTCTTGAGCTCCCTCATGTTAGTTCCACCTACCAAGTGTTAGAAGTTAGAACCAACATTTAGAACTCCAAGAAGAGCAAAGAGGTGTTTGGAATTTCTAATGGCGAGGGTTCCCTTACTAGTCCTCTAGGAATAGTCAGGAAAGCCCTGTGGCTAAATCCTAGGCTTTTTAGGAAGAAAGAGTAATCCTTAACAAAAGTGAGGTTAACCGTGCCATGAGCTTTTTATTCTCAGAAGCCATTAGAAATTGATTATACTTGAATGAACCATCTTTAAAGGATATAACTGTATGGTATGAGGTGATGTCCACCATGAGTTCTCATCAGGAAATGGGAACTAAGTTTTAGAACACGCCTTATTTAGATTCCAAAATTGACACGTGCATAATTGACCATTCTTATTCTTAACCTATATAATGCTAGCCAACCATGTTAGATATTTCCCCTTCCTGAAAAAGTCAACATCAATCAATTTCTTGACCTCAATTATGATTTGTCATTTGACCTCTAATCATATGCATCTTGGAGCTTGGTTGACATGAAAAAAATTGGGTTGAAATTTGAGCTTAAGGACTGCTACGTCAAGAAATAGACCCGACATTTCATTGCATGTCCATGAAAAAGATCCTTAAACTCTATTAGCAACCTAAACAAGTTTTGGGCATCTTTATCACTTAATAAGGAACTTATAAATGTGGAATGAAGTTTTTCATTGGAACCCAAGTTAACTTCTCTGAGCTCGTCCATCGTTACTTTGATCTCCACTTCAATTTTAGGGGGTGCATCACTAACTTGAAGTCATCCTGATAATCCAAAGTTTCTAAACATAGATGATATAAAATGTGTGTGATTTTTGTTTAAGAACTATCAGACTAGAGAGTGTAAGGCAATAACACAATAATCATCATACTAGAGCTGGACTTTGTCCTTGTTACTATTTACCTCTAGAGATACTTCAAACTTTTGCGCAACTGATATATATTCCATAGAATCACCCACCAACAATGACTCATCCTCCGAGTTGTATTCCAAGTTAATTAGGATAAATGGAGATTAGGGTAATATGAAAGGCACTGAACTGGCTAGTCTATCAATGTAGCTATACCTGCCCCACCCACGAGCTTGTTGAGCCATCCAATCACCATAATAAGAGGGAAAAATAAAAGGCAAGAGAATTGCAATGTCTGATTCAGAATCTCCTTCACTCAAACTAAAAGAATTTCTTGGAGTTGCTTTACTTCTTATTTTCCTCTTTCCTTTATTTAAATTTTTTCCCTCTTTTTTTTCCTTCTTTTTTCACATCCTTCTTTTTTTTTCCTTTTGCTTTTCTTGTATAAATTTATACAATTCTTGCTTGTTTGCCTCTTTTTTTCTTTAGGCCTTTATTTTTTTAAGTTTGGGTCTTTCCCGAGCAACAAACATTATGATGTAGGTCTTTGGAGAATACAACAAGTTTCTGCAACATATAGTATCCTGCATCATTATACATCCCATTTTCATAAATAAAGAACCGTTGAAGTTCACCATTGATGCAGGTCTTGACCTTATGTGTGTGTATTTGGTACACTAACGGAGAGAGGAGGGCACCATTTTATGCTCACAAACATCGGGCCTGTCGGAAAGATGCTAATGAACATAATCTATGATGTAGAACTTGGCTTTAGCCCCAAGTTCCCTAACTTGTAAAGGAATAGTAAATGAATCTAAGGCTCGCTTGCTCTTCTCATGAATCGTGCATCATCATGTTGTTGGATGTAAGCTTCTGTATGGCAACTCAAAGATAGGAAAGGGTCTTTACTTTCACAATGTTAACTGATGCACCCGGTTCAATGAGTTTAGAGAGTTAGAATTGGTCAATATTGACTAAGAAATAAAATGGATGATTATTCTCAAGGAGCAAATTCTCATCGGAGAAAATAACTCCATGAACCTCTTTCAAATAGCATCACTAATCCGTTGAAGTTGCTGCTAACTGTGTCGAGCAAATCTAAGGACCTAGCAAGGCTAGAATAAGAGACTCACTCATCTTTTTAAATAAGATAACATTGTTATAAATGCTTAAATTGGTGGGCAACTTCCTCAAATGAGCAAGTACATTGTAATAAACATTAGGTTGTATATCCACATTCGGCTTCCGGGGAGAAAAATGCTTAAATTGGTGGGCAGCTTCCTCAAATGAGAAAGTACATTGTAATAAAAATTAGGTTGTATATCCACATTCGGCTTCCGGGGAGGAGCTTAATGTGGCAACACAGGATCAGTTATTGCAACAATTTATTTTTCCAATCACGGGGTACCATCCTATGCTATAAAACTTTTCTTTTATGAAGATTGGCTTCAATGATCTCCTATGGTGGAATGTTCGTACTAATGTCTACTGAATCTTGGGCGGCACATGAGTTCACTCATGTCAAGCTATATTAATCCGATGAGTCAACCTCGATAGTGAGAGGAACACCTTGAAAGTCAAAAATAGGGGTGTCTATCAAATATTGAATTATTGGTTTTGTATAGTTCATCAGAATCAACTAGATTTTGACGAGAATTGTTCTATTATAAAGAGGTGATGAAAGTCTTTTGTAAAATTCTCATCATTATTAAAAGAAGTAGACACACATAATCCTAATTTAGTTATTTTGATCCTAATGGAACAAAAATAAATCATAAAATGTAGGGAGACAATGGATTTGACACCATCATTCATGGATACAATAGTATGACTTGAATTACCCACGATAGGAATGATTGCACTACCAATAACCTGAAATGTAACCAAATTTGAAGTCAACAGTTTATTGGAAATGAGTTTCCTCAAGTTAATCACTATTGTTGACGGTTAAACCCATGAATGGTAGGCCCCTAAGCTCACTTGGACGCTTGCAAGGAAGACTAAACTTTAGAGATTAAATCTTTGAATGTAGAGGATAAGCACAAATCCCAATCTGCCTCAAAGTGAAATGGGTGAAAGTGAGTGAAGGAATCACATGAAATAACCTTCATGGATCTCTGAAGTGGATCACCAAGGTACTATTTTTTAAGAATTTTCACAGCTCCCTATTGGTTTAAGGCCTCTAGTCCAAATGGAATAAAAGGATTGACATATCTAACATTTTCTTGCAACAGAATCACAAGTGTAACGCCAGTCTCAAAACAAAATTCAGATTTGATTTTGAATTTATGTTTTTTGGATTTCTTAACTTAATATGTTTATTTGTGGGTAGGACCCACATCTGCAACTAGTGAAGGAAAGTGAAAAGATATAAAATTTTGATATTTTGGAATTGTGTGGATTTTGGATTTAATAAATTGGAGATTGAAGCTTTGATTTGAACCCATTATTAAGGCAGTATCAATAAAAAGGCCCTGATAAGATAGGATCATAAAAATCACAACATGAATGACTAGCAACTTATCATTAGGATTGGTCTAATAAAAGAGGACCCAACCAAAACATGAGAAGAAGTCACAAAAAAATATGGATCGATGTGATTTGGACCCTTTATTGTATATGAACTCAATAAATGGGACCCAGTGTGAATAAATTCGCTCAAAAGATTTTGATTTGAATAGATTTGGACTCTTTCTTGAACTCAATAAAGAATCCACAAAGAGGACTTATACAAAAAATATTAAGGTTCTGGAATGACTAAAAACCTTTTAATCCTAATAATAAACCGTCGAGCCAAAAAATATGTTGATTTAGGCCCTTTATTAATAGCAGCTCAATATAGGACCAATAAAAGAAATTTGATTGGAAAACACCCTTTGTTGAGATTATCTCAACAAAAGACTAGCCTAAAGAAAAGATTAAACATTGATATTGAAGACTTGAAAAGAGTTGAACATTCAAGAATGATTTCAAAGGATAATAATAAAACTAGAGTCAAAATCTGCTCCAATGAGCTTAGCACCCATCGGGAGTTTCCAACTAAGAAATGGGGGAAGTTCAACCAAGAGAGTAATTTTGCTGACCTCATTTTTGAAAAGGAGCCTTATGACCAGACTCAATAACTATTGATAAACAAAATATTCCAAGGCCAAAAAAGGATGTTGGCAGCACACACCCAAGGTCAAAATAGGTGGGGCCACCAAACAACGAATGGTAATCTTGGCTTATATGCGATATAAGCAAACTATCGATGTGCAAAAAAGAGAGCTAGATGTTAAAGATGAATAGAGGAACCATCCCTAGCAAAGTCACGAGAAAAAAATTGACTGCACTATGAGGGACAACATAAGAATTTTGAAATTTCTCACTTGTGATCGAATACAACATCAAGGTACAGTATATCACACCAAAGTCAAAAAAAAAAAAATACAATTCGATTATGGATCCAATCGTGAAGTGATTGTTTAACTACTCTATGGGACTACGAATCAGAATTATTTTTCCCATCCTAAGAGGATAGGATTTATTTAATTATGATGTTTGGTATTTCAAAAACAACAAGCCCTTTAGTTATGTTCACCTTAGGAAATAGTATTTCATAAGAAAGCTGTCAATTAAAATAAAGGTTAATCGTTTCAATAGACTAAAATGATAAATATCAAGAATATTGTTTAGATTTTGAAAATGGAATGACTAAGATTGGAATAGCTCTTACAGGAATCCAATACGAGAAAAAAATATTATTAATATCATCATTTGAGAAGTCTTTCATTAAAGCAACAGAATCATAGCTAATAATAGGAATATTAATAGGAAAAGATTGAACAAATGAATAAAAATTCTCAGCATAACTTTAAGAACTTCAATAAAAAATAAATGATCTCATTATGATAATGAACATATCTTTTATTAGCCAAAAACTCTTTAATAACATTGGTGTTATTCCTAATTTTAGCCTTCTAATAGATACAATTTAATATAATTCTTACCATTTTTTAAACCAAGGTCACTGAGCTCTTTGCTTCACCAAATATATTCACAAGAAAGGTATTATGTAAATCCTTTTGATTATAAAAAAGTTAAGTGAATCCTTAGAAAAAGAATTAGTATGCAAATTGTTCATGAGATCAACCTGGTTATTCTTCATATCAATAATATATTTAGAAATAACTATTTATTGAAAATAGTAAAAAAATCACCATTAACATTAATACTCCAAACAGAATTAACATCAATGTAATTAAGGCAATGACTCTAAAAAGTTTTATGCCTATATCTACATCTAGGTTTATAAGAATCACACAACAATATAAAAAAAAGAGAAGGATTAGATGTATAAAAATCCATAACTCTGAAAAAAGAATAAGGAATAGTATCCATCAAAGAAGTATTATAGAAAGCATGATCCAAAAAACATTAAATGGGAAATTCCAATTGATTATTGTACCAATTATAAGCATGATCAATATCTTGAAGCTCTAAGAGATTAGAATAAAGAATACAATTATAAAAATCGACGAGCTTATAGAAGAATCCCTCTAGCTTTTTTCATCAACTTTAATATTAGCAAAACATAAATAATATTATCCTAAAGTTTTTTTTAAACAAAAGCATTATTACCATCATAGACAAAATAACAAAAAATTAACTCACGAAGAAAAAAGAAAGATGACCATGAGTGTGCTGAGCCTTGGTATTAATAACAGCAAAAGAAAGAACAATAAAACTCCATTTAACCCAATACGACCATTAGCAGCACAATTAAAATTACTCGCACTCATTTCACTAGGAATCAAATTAATACCGTTAATAGAAAACATATCAGAAACAGAAGAAAGAGAAACCTTGGTTTCAATGTGACAAATAAGATAAAACTTGAACTCATAAAGAAATTTTCTGCAGTCCTCAAAGCGATTTGACATTATCTGATGCTTTAATATTTTTTAACAAAATTATGTCATCAACATTGCTAATGACATAATTTAACAAAAATAAGGTTAATCGTTTCATTAGACATTTCTGTTACTCCCATTTGATTCCAACTTCTACTAATCTCCACATCGACTTTTTTAGTGTGATTCAGCTCTTCTTTCCCAACCCAAGTTCTAAAAAAAATACATAAATGGTGGTTTTAGATCTTAACCACAAGACCTTTTGCAGCTGACCAAGTCAAAATGAGAAAGGGAGGTTTCCATATAAAATGAAATGATACTTTCATAAAAGAACTCTCCAATATTTATATAGACATACCTTGCTTCATCATCTCTATCATTATTCGCATTTATCATGTATTAGTCTATATGTTCTCCTTTATCTATACATGATATTTGTGACAAAAACGACGAGGAAACTTAGCTACTAGTACCCCTTTCATGATAGTTTTTTTTATTAAGTTGTTTATAGGCTGAACATTCTACATATCTCCAATTATTTAAGCTTGGCAAGGACTGGATGAACTTGCCAAAGAGACTCGATATATTGTAAATTGTTGAAATGTTCAGATTTTAAAAACATTACTAAAATTTAAAAACTAAAATAATGACGAATTTGAATAAAATAAAAACAAACTTGAATCATAAATGTAATACAATTAATCAAGGAAGCTGTAGACCAACTTAAGCTTGAGTTACTTGCTTGAGAGCTATGACTTATAGGTGAATGAATAATCAGCGTTTAATAGAGTAACCAAAATAGTTACCTTAAAAACCACAGGTTTCATTAAGAGAATAAATAAAATCCTATGAACTGAGTAACATAATAATATCACTAGCTCGTCAATCCAATAACCCATAAATTTGTGAACTCAAAAACTTTAGTATTCATTAATTCAGTAACTTGATAAATAATTAATTTGCCAGTTAAATATCATCATTCTCTCGGAAAATTACACAAGTCAAGCATAATACTAAAATCATAAATATCTAAATAGTTAAAAGAGATTATTACTCCCATAAAGGCAAAGATAATGAATTGTCCATATATAAATTAAGGAAATGGTTGAAAAGAATTGGCATCAATATCTAAATAATCAATTGTTTATTCTTCTAATATATATGTAAAATTTTCCCAAGTTACAAATAGAGATATTCATTAGAAAATTTGATGTATCTGACAAAGTACACTTTTTTATTGAACTAGTTGTAAAAGGATAATTGCATACACAAACACTCAAAACATTGATATTTACATTTCTGCTGTAATAAATGAGAAATATATAGAGGAATGAGAAGATACGATTGAAAAAAAGTGAATTTAATTCATGATGCAAAGGTTAGGACTCGCCCAAAAATGAAATTACATTAAAAATAATAATAATAATAAGAAAAAAAAAGCTACAGGTATCATGGATCATAATCTTTTGAGGAATCTTGATAGCTATCCTTAGAACTCTGTTTATCCAACTCCTTGTTGGTGAGCTAGTTAGGAACATTGAAATAAAATATCCCCACAACTCGCCATATAATCAAACCATGATTCTTCAACACATCTAAGCACAAGACCTTGATACATACTCTATATCTAATTTATGTAGACAGTATAATTAATAACAATTGTGATGACTTTTGAAGCTTATAAAGTTGACTTGGCCTTATCTTCAATCCACGTATTCAATGAATCCACTAACTTGGCAATCCAGGCTTAAGATAACAATAGTGAGGAAGCTAATTCATTCTTTGAAATTGCCAACTCAGGCCAATACTCTAGTTTATTGATTTAACAATGAAGTATGACAGTTCTATTCACTCTTAAAGTAGTTGCTTTTTCTTCAAAATTGTTCTTATAACCCTGAAGTCATCGCTTCTCTTTCAAATTTCTTCTCGTACCTCTCCAACTCTGCATCAACCTTATTAGTGAATTCTTCACAATCCTTCTGTCTTCTAATCAGAATGTAAAGTCTTCCTCAAAAGAATAAATTCAAGTTTGAAATTTACAGATATATTAACCTTTGCAATGTACATTAATTCCAATTCACCTCTAAAGGATGCTTTTGGCTACTAATTTCTAGTGATCATTGGGCTTAAAGAAAAGGGGCATTTACATACATACCACCAAATTCCTATGTGATTAGATATCTAACACCTATACTCTATATTTTACATTTATACCACCCAAACCATTCATATCACATCAAAAATATCATTATTTTAACTTCTAAAAAGTGAAATACACCATTTCATGCATGGGTAAGGTGATCTATATGTAAAAAATGAAGTTTAGGTTTAGATATGTAATAAATACATAAGAGTTTAGAGTATGAATGTAAATCTTCTTAAAAAAAAGCTTTCCAAGTCGACAACTTCCTCATCAGAGACATGCATACCATTGGGCAATAGCTTTTTATCATGCTTATACAGGTAAAGATCAAAAGCTGCTAGATTCAACTTATTCTTGGCAAGGAGGGTGGTCAACACTACATTAAATTACTATTTGGTCGTCTTTCCGCGTATGAAGGCTACTCTTGAAACTAGGTTCAAAGTTTTAAAGAGGGTAATGAAAAGAATCCACCTAGCAACTTTAGGCCAACTGCTTGTCAACTCCATGTGAAGTTGGCTATGGATCAATAATTTTAATATCTGGGATAAACCTTTCTTCTATAATCTCTTGCTTCAAACTCAATATAACCATCACTTTCTAGGCTTCATGTTATTCATTGCTCAGGGTAAATATCCTTTTCTTCCTAAATGGCAAGTTAGCAATCTTCAAAGTTATGGTTAAGGAAGTCATTTAAGCTACCCTTCACCGCCTGATCTGAGTCGACCATGAAAGGGATATCCTCAAGAATCTCAAAAATTTCGCATTTGAAAAATAAATGACAAAAAGGCCTAAACATTTTAGATACCCCAGGTCTATTGTTCAACGTGATGGTGATATAAACAAGGATGTTATTAGTATAAGTTGGATGCTTGAAGTGAAGGAAAGCATCAAGCATTTGTGTGATAGAAAGTACCACTTAAACTTAAGGAAAAACTTTAAGAGATGGTGGTAATACTTGCAATGTTTTATGGGATATTGTTGGTCAATAAAAGAGAAGCATAAAAATAAGTGTTGCTAAGATGAGCCTGCTCAGGAATTTTAGTTGCTTTATACTTAAGAGACAAAATAAGAAAAGAATATATCTGTGAAAGGGTTGGAATAGCTCCAGTGGCATACAGTATTAGAGAAAGTTGTCGTAGATGGTTTGGTCATGTTAAACGCTAACTATCTGATGACCTGATTAAGAGTGTAGATCTTTCATATTTGACTTATGTTAAAAAAGATAGATGTAAAAAGGCATGGCAAAGTTGTATAAAGATGATCTTAACTTATAATAATTAAATGAAAATACGACACTCAATAATACACAATAGAGAATAATGATTCATGTAATTGTCGTCACTTAGTGGGATAAGGGCGTGTTGTCGTTGTAAAGATAAATGACTAAGTAAAATAAAATTTAAATAAAGATCACATGGAAAAGGCCATTTGAATAAGAGCTTACTCAGCAACTTGCTCTCTAAAGAATGTCCAAAAGATTGGCCTCATTAATAGAAGACTTAGAAGTATAGTACGCATGGACTAACATAAGATCTAGCATATTCATGAACTTCTCGGCCTTGTTCAGATAGCTACCACGCCTTCAACTTGTTCACCATTATATTAATTAACTTACCATGTGTTTGGTTTGGCGTTCGAACCGCTTTTTAGTTTGAAACCGCGTAGCGTGCCACTTGCTTATCATGTTTAGGGTGCATTTTAAAAAACACGGGCATATGAAAATTCCGTTTTTACGCCACGGTCACCAGTGGTCTGCGGTTTGGTAAGGTTATATTACAAAGACATCCTTTGTTAAGGAGGGATCAAAATGCGTTGCCCTAGTGTTGTCAAGCAGAAACCTACAACACAAAGGGTGGAGCTTGATTGAGAGGCATTTTATTTGCATAAAGGGAGGTAGCTTCTCCAATCTTAAATTTCTGTTATCATTTTCGAAGAATGTCCTCCTACATCTACTTATTTTTTCAATGGGTTTATTCTTTGCCATTTCTATGTTTGCATAGAAGACATGGATTTGTGATCCTCCTTGTGCAGTTGATTATACATTGTTCTTTACTCTGATGATATTGGAAGAAGAGTTTTGATTCAATAGACTTGAAAGAAAAATGGAGGATTGAATTTTGTCTTATTTTTGTAGCCATTTATTTCTTTAATTTCAAGCGTTGTTAAAATCTAAAAGAGTTTAGAATCCTGAAAAAAAATTGTGCATTTAGCATACCAAAAATATAGTAAATCTTCTTTGTTTTCTGGATTTCAGATTTTTATTTTATGTGATCTTCTCCGTGAGTTATACTTAATGAAATTTGGCAAATAATAGATGCAATATGCAAATTTTTTTCAGATAGCTCTAGCACTAAACAACATATACCTCATTTTTTTTTATCTTCTTTTGAGTCTAGAAAAATCTGACTTGATTATTTTATAATTTATGGATCTCAATTAGTTTACGAAGCCCTTACAGCTATGTGTCTAGGTTTACTGTTGAATTGTTGTAGGCCTTTGTGTTGCAATACTTGTGAACAAAGTGGGTTATTTCTTTGATGGGTATAGTAATCGACTTTATGATTATATAATGATACATGCGTTTTTGAGAGATTCATGTATGATATTATTGGATATAGGATTGGAATTCAGTCAGTGTGAATTGATGAGTGAAAGTTGAAATTAATTTTTTATGAATATAAACAATAGTGGGATGAACACACGATATGGATGTTTCTATAATCAAAGATTACTCAAAATATGATGAATCTTTAAAACCCGAAAAGGGATCTGAGATATTTTCTTCTTCAGTGTTGGCCTTTGGGTGACAAGACTTGTAAACAATATGTTAAATGTTTGCTGGAGGAATTATTATGTGGATGACCTAAAGGTTGTCAATCTCTACAGAGGCCTCTATACATTTCTAACTTTATTAAAAAATTTTATCTGATTTTGATAGAAATTGGCTTTATTAACTTTTATAATTCTTTGACGTTTCTTTAAAATTGGTTCTGATAGTTTTTCATAATCTTTATTGCTTTGAACCAAAAAGTTATACATCTCTATATATGTGGATGCAATATTGTTGGTTAGCTTTTGGGTGCCAAAACTTATGGTAAAATCTTATATTTCTGTTGCTTGAGGTTGAAAATGGTAGTGATGAATGCAATATTTATATTTAGCATCCTTTGTTTAGTAGATCATTAACAATATGGTTACAAGTTTAGTAGATCATTCTCGCATTTGTTATGAAACAGTTGGTGTTAGTGGTAAGAGTTACTATAGCTTGTGTGTATTAATAATACTCTCATATTGAGTTTGGTAGTGAGAGTAGTTGGGAAAATCATTTGAAAAATCAATTTATGCTTCAGCTCTCCTTTGAAAGCCTAACATTGACTGAATTTTCAATTTGCCCATTCATTAATTTATTGCTTTATATTTATTTTTATTATGTGACAAAAATTTTCTTTTAATTGTTTTCATAATTTGATTTTAAATGGGCAAGACAAATGAATGTGAATCTTTCGTTATGTAAGAAAGAGATGTGAAATTATTTTTTTGTAATCTCTATCTAAAAGTTGAATAAAGAAATAGATCCACAACTTATTTCAATAAAGGATGATAGAACATAATAAAAAAAATTAATAAACTAAAAAAGAGATAATATGAAATTAAACAATAAATGATATCAATTAAAAAAAAAACTAAAATATATGAAAAGAAATAAAGCGAGAAGCTGCCAGACTTGTTTGGGACCATACAAAGCATACTATAGATACATCGGAAGAATGATGAAGTGAAAGATTATAGGTGATATATTATTTTACTAGTCAGAATATTTTACATACTTGTTTTAAACCACTTCATGAATCAAAATATTTACTATCTACAACTTGAAGTCAATTCAAATGCAAAAAAAAATTTAAATTAGCGGGCATTGATCCATGATTAAAAGAGAAGCTAGACCAAATATTTGGTGAAATCATTGCTTCTAGTGTAATGCATAGACCTCAAGTTGAAAAGAAAACATTGATGTATCGAAGCATGTAGATTCTAAGCACAAAGAGGACTCGAGTGAATGATCCATTTGTAATGTAACTGAATATGTTAGATCCAGTCACTCCAAATGACATTGATCTTTGGGGCTCAGAAGTGAAATAATGAAAATAGATGATAGCGTATTCTTAAGAGATCTGATCTTGCAACTAGTTAATACAAGCACTAATATTTTTTCAAGGCCTAACACATCACTTACACCCACATCTATTCCATAAGTTATAAAAATATTACGAGAAACTGTAAAAATTTATAAAGATATTGCTAGAAGATATCACTAAAAGAGTTTTTTATGTCAATGGTGCTCGAGTGTAGGGTTAAATGCATACGTTTCTTTTATAATAATCATGATGTATGAGTGTAACGAGTTTCTAAGATTTTCCTTCATAGTATTTGTTTGATGTAAAACCTAAACTTACTCATTTTCATATTTACAGTATGAGTCATATTTTATTTTTTTGTTATTTCATCATTTTATTATGCTTAATGTTTTTTTTTATCAATGATGAATAACGGTGATAGACAACATAAAAAAAAAAAAATTATTGCAATAGTTATATGCTAATTTGAATACTATTGCTTCATATATTGAGTGTACTTCTTGCATTACATCATCATATATCGAGGATCAATGAATTGGATAATTATTTTCGGGTCACCCAACAACATAGGAAGTGCACTGCAACATCCTTCGATACATGCTCCCATTTAGATGACCTCCTAGGCAATTGTGGGGTTGTTGTATGCAAGTTTTTTTTTTTTTTTTTTTGCATTTAATTTGTTTAAAGGTCTATGACGAGTATGACCATAAAGATTCTTCTGGATAGTCATTATTTTACTATACTTTCTGACATATACGAGTTTGGTATTAAGCCAACCAAGGTCCGCTTCTTTTTGAGTCATATAGCCATTGAGGCTCTTCTGGAGGGTCTTTATGTTGCTATGCTTTCTAATATATATGAGTTTGGTAATAAGACAATCAAGATCCCCTTCTTTTTGGACCTTAGCTTTCTTATAATGGCATATTATTCATTTCTTTATATTGACTCTGTGACCTCGTTTTTTCTTTTAACTTTCTCATTGTATCAATATCATTCTTATTATTTAAATTTTCTTTTAATTTTATAATTTTAACATTAATATAAGCTCATTTTAAGCATTAAATCTTGGTTTCTCAGAAAATATGAGTTCAAAGACGTCTACTTCCTCTAGAGTCTTGTACTGCAACTATGAATTACAATGTTACGTATTTATGTCAAGAAGAAAACCTAGCTATGAGAAAAGTTTTTATAGGTGTCCTATCAGTAGATAATTGTAGCTTTTTTAGATGAGCTGACAGCTATGAGGGCTCCACTTCAGAAAGTGATTGTGTAGGTAGCAACTTTGGAGAGAAAATTCTCCAAGAGACTTGATCGTTTGAATAGCAAGAGCAATATTATGAAAAAAATACTTGTTATTATTATTTTAATTTTTGTATTATTCATTGTTAAGTGTGCGTAAATTTTAATACAATATACTAGACTTTTAGCTTTCTATAAACTTTTGAAATTTATTTCTAGTATTTTATTTGAATTCATTATGAAACAGTTAACTTACAACTAGCACACTTATATAAAGACATTATAGTCTTTTTATATAAAGACACGTTATAGTCTTTTTTTAAAAATATTTGCAGCACAGCAAATTCATCACCGAACTTTCCAAACAAACGTACGGTTTCACGAACAACAACTTTCTGACGACAGCTTTTCATCCAACAACTTAACAATTGCTTCTTCAAATAGTTGCATTGTCCCAAATAGACACTTAGTCCTAATCTGCCACCACATGGCCAACTTCACAATAAAATAATTTTCCTTTCAATCTTAAATTTATTTTATATGCTTTTCATTTTTTGTATAATTGGAAGAAAAACATACAATACACTCTTTAAAAGTTATAATGACAAAACAAACCTAAATAAATTTATGCTTCATTTTGTCTTCTGCTCTCACGGAAACATAATAAAGAAAACTATGTAAGAAAATTTAATATCCTACTAGTCCACCAAATAGTAGAAATTCAAGATCTTAGATATATACGGAAGAAAGTGGTCACAAGTTGAGCTAGAATTGATCTCTGTAGAAGCATAAATCATCCTTTAGTGAGTTCAGAAGCTTATTAACTTCAAGTCATGATTGAACTCAAAGTCTCACTGTATTATTTTCACATTGTACTTGATAACCACTTGAGCAAAGTCCCAATCAATTTTTATGAAGTTCTCCTAGAAGAGAGAAGAGCATTCACCATAAAAAATATGAAGAAAGACTTAAAAAAAAAAGTCGCCCAAGAACAAAATAAATAAATATTATGTAAAGAAATAAAGGGAAACCAAAGGACTATTTATAGAGAAGTCATGGAAGATCGGTCATTACGATATCAAATACTTTAATTGATTACAGAGATTTAAAATGACAATAGTGAAGAAATTCAAATGGATTTTCAATGTGCATTACTACTGCTTTAATCATTTAAAAATAATGATTAGGAAAACTGTATAAGATTAAAAAAAAAAAAACTCTCCAACATCACAAAGAGATTATATAAAGATAAAACAAAATTGAAATGTACATGATAATTAAGAAAATTTATGCTCTTTTTCAAAAAGGAAAACATATAAATATGGCTAGCTTTAGAAAAGGACTTGAAGGAATATGTTGGTCCTCAAAACCAGCAATAAGCAATGATAAGACTCCTATTAATGCTTTGGTAAAAGGATAAAGCATAACATCATTAGAAATAAGTCAATGGTAAATCAAGCGACAAAATAAGACTCAACATAGCTTGTGAACTAACTCATTTAAGGAGACAATAAGCTTCCTCGAAATAATGACTTCATCCCCCAATCAATCCTCACATAATATCATTTAGACAAGCTAACTTGAGGCAATATAATGTCAGCTAGGCAAAACAAATTTCTCAATCAAGTTGCTCACATGTATTTTCTCAACTTCTTCCAAAGATTTGAAGCTTAGTGACTCACTCAACATTCATTGTGTTGGCTTGAAGGATGAGTGCCATTGTCTTAATGGATTCAAATTCGTCTAGTAAATTCTCAAGCTTACTTGCTATAACTAAATTAACTAGCTTGAAACTCAATGACATCATACTCGACATTATAACATATCCTTCAACCTAAGCTTGATTATCATGATCTGTTTTCTTCTCTTTTCCTCTGGAACCTGTGGCAAAATCAATTTATTTGTCACCTCCCACAACTAGAGGTTTTGAAAAGTTGAATGCTTGTTCATTACTAGAAGTCAGTAACGTTTTAGGTATAGTTGAGGCATTATTCATATGTTTCTTTGTTGTTTCTATCCAAGATGATCAAACCAAAGAGGAGTCACAACTAATATCATTTTCAAGAAAGTAATCGTACGATCATCATTTATAGTGGGCAACTCCGACGTGACTTCATTCTTCTAGCTCGCATCAGTATTCACTATTTTCTGGTTTAATTTTCTTTCGAGTGGTAAAAGAAATTCACCATAACTTAGTGCCTTTTGCGCTCATTATAAATCTCAAACAAAATTATAATGACTTTCTTATTAGTATACTTCTTTATTTTTTCCATATCTTCAAGATATGAAGGCTATGACAAGATCAGCAAAAAAGAAATTATGAAGCATTTATATACATAAAAAAATCAATGTATTAAACACTGGTCCAATTCCTGTACAATCGTAATCAATGTAATATCTAATCATGATTGATATTTTCAATCACTTGCTCTTTTATAATTTCTTTAAAAGAATGAGAAATTGGAGAATTCAATGTATACAACAATGTTGCCAAGGCTATTTTCCCAAGTCACAAAGGCTACTTACTCAGGTCACAAAAGAAGTACACCCAATATGTAAAGTTACTCGCTAGCCTAAAATGAAGTGACCAAATACTTCAATTGAAAATGTTATTTTCGAGTGAAGTTGATCACAACTTCAAATGAACTTGTTGATTTTATGGCAAGCACTTTTTAAGCTTTACTATGTAATTTTATTTGTGTTGTTCATACGTATTCTAGCTATCAGTTATTTGCCTTGACCTAAACGACAAATAGGGGAACAAAAAGAGAGCCAAGAACATCGAACATTCGCACCAATCATATACTTCTGGCAATCTATTGAAACCTCAAATTTTATTTAATCTTATATATATCTCATATTTTATGCTCTGGTTTAATCTATTCTTGCTAGTAAGACACTTGTATCACCCAAAAATAAATTTGGAACCTAGAGAAAATATTATGAATATATTTGTTCATATCACAATTTAATAAGCTTGAACATAATTATATAAAGTTTGAAATATGAATAATTTTTTTTAGTATAATGTTGGTTGCTATATGTTTATCAATACTCATTTATTGTTGATCTAATAGCTTGATAAAGTGCCTATTTAAATTGAGTTAAATAGATTACTTGAAATGCATTTGATGTTAATCTATCAAGTTTGTTTTAAATCTAACTACTTAAAGTGAGGAACATTCGCAGAAGTCTGAGTAGAATGGAGCGTATATTGAGTAAATAGCCACAAATTTTGATTTATTTTTTCAATTATATCAGAACTTTTAGGTTCAAATTTTGAAAAAGAAATGAATCACATTAATTTTGCCAGAATTATGACAATTTATGTTTTTTCATGAGTCTTTATGTCCAAATAATCCTCATATCAGAAACATGTACATGCAGTAATGCTCAAATCCAGGTTTCGAAGTAGATAAAAATAAGCAAATGATAATGTTGGACATAAGAATGTGAATTACACTCAAGCATGGGGAGCAAAAATCTTTGTTCAATCCAAAATGCCACACAAAAAAAAAAAAAAAAAAATCTACACCATTCGATAGGAATTCATAAATGGGAATAAATAAACAGTGCAGATTATCAAAATTATCACCTGGATAAACATATTTAATCATAGATATGAACTCGTCAATCAAGGATTGATTCTTAACCGGCCAATAACAAATCCAGAGTAAGAAAACAACAGAATTGAAGAACTGTCACCACCTCAACGCATCAACATAGTCACCACCGATCCAGCAGAAACTCCAATGACACAACAAACACACATTACTCGCATCCTTACAAACAGAACCCGTAAACTCTTCGAAATCTGTAAAGCAAGCGTAAGAATCTGCAGCCGGCCCTGCTGCTCCATCTTTTGAAAAAACGTAATAGGCTTAACAGTCCTCCGTAAAAGGAACGCCAGTGAGAAGGGGAAGGCAAAGGCAGCAAAGCCCTGGACAGAGACCTCGTTCGGTGGGTGCACGGCGTACGCCACCCATGCGCCGAGGCCGAGGTGGGCAACGCCGAGCACCGCGAGAGCGGAACTCAGGTCGTATAATGACCTTCGAAGGGATTCAAGGACCTCGCGGGTCTCATTGGCTAGTGGGGACGTGTCGGGCTCGACCGTCGGGCCGGTGATCTCCTGGTGCCGTACTTCGGGTTGCGGTTTTTCCGGCGGGGTGGAGGAGAACTGTTGGAGATTGGGGATGTTCAGGGGTTTTGGGAGAAGTAATTGAGATCTAATGATGGAGGTCGGGATGGAATAATTTTGGAGGAAGCGTTGGTTCAAGTTTTTGGGGATGCTCGGGGAGAAGAAATGAACGGGAGAGATGGGACTTGTTTGTTTTAACGGTGTAGGTATATGGAGGGTTTTGGAATAGAGGTGAGGAACCACGGGGTTAAGGCTTCTCAGGCTTTGGAAGAGAAGATGAGAGGTGGTTCGACTTCGGTGGAGGAAAGAGGCCATGGCCGATTGGAGCTGTGTGCTGGTCGATTTTTGTTTTCAGGTTTACGGCAAATTAGACGACATGCAAACGAAAAGAAGTTAGTCAGATTTAGATAAAAATATTATATATTTTTTATTAGAATTAAGATAATTAAAATTTACTGTTGAATCCAAATCTGTTCAGTGAATATGTTAGGAAATAGAGCGTTGGACCAGAAAAAAGAAATTGAGGGAGAAGAGGAAGACTTTCCTATGGAAGGTGGGAGGAGGATGTGAAATGAGATGTTCTCGGGCTCATTACCCCATTTTATTCCATAAAAAAAAATAAGTTACAAAGAGGAGAGAGTCAAAAGCCCATTTGCGTCCTCTTATTTATAGCTAAGAAGATGACCAATAAGTAAATTATAGCATTGCACTCACTTTAAAGGAGTAGAGCTGGATATTTTAGTCTTTTTTGGGCATGCTTGAGCTTCTTGTCTGGCACCCGTTCGATCATCTTACCTCTTTTCAGTTTTGTTATTGCTTTTACAATATATAAATGTTATCATCTTAATTGATAATGAATAAAGAAGGTTCTAGCACTCTTCTGACGCCTTTTATAATATGTAAATGTGATGTTTTTCTACTGTTGTTTTAAAAATGTTTCTCATATCCTTAGTTTAGATTCATACTTATTTATTCACGTACGTGAAGAAAAGAAAATATTGATTGTATGTTTTACCGACTGATGGAGCTTGCCGATCGGATAAGTGACGCAAGGAAAATGGTATGCACGTAAACCTTCTTTCAATACAATGTCGGCCTATAAAGGCCAGCTGGCGGAGGGTATGGCCGGTTGGCTGAGGGCATGGTTAAAAGATGGCTAGCCAAGGAAGGGGCCAATAGAGAGTATGGTCGGCTGAGGTTATGGCTGATCGAGAGAGGTCAGTCGGGAAGGTAGAATCAGGAGAAATTTCTTAAAAATTCCTTTTCTGAACAAAGCTCATTGGGAAGAAATGAATCATGTCTGTGGGAAGTATGGCTGGTAGGTAAAGAGAGGTTGTCGATCAAGGGTAGTCGGTTGTTTAGCTATAAAGGTTGATTCTCGACGATATCTTGCCTATTGTGTTGTGTTACCATTGGAACTATCAAGATCCACCCAAGAAACTTTTGGGCATACAAAGAAGTCCGTTTGTCTTTTAATTCTTGGAAGCGAAGCTACGATAAGAATAAAAGATTTCGAATACAAAAAATATAATAAGGACACACCAATTCCCTTCATTTTTTAGCAGTTCTTTGTTAGTCTGCTCGCCGATATCTTGCATTTTTAAACAGATTTTTTCATTTCATTTTTCAATTTCACATCATTCGTCTTATTTTTTTAAGATTTAAGGCCTTTCATTACACTTTAAAGTTCAATACATATCTATTTATAAGGAAGGCTCCAGCCTAAAAATATCAATTATACAACAAAAGGAACATTATTTCTGATAAATACATACATAAAGGGATCTCTTGAGTTAAGATGCAGTGCCCTTTGATCTCTGGACCTCCAATTCATGCTCAGCTACCAAGATGCAAGAATCTTCCTCAAGATTAGATGCTACTGTGCTCTTAATTCTGGAAGTCCATGCCTTCGATGCAGTGAACATATCAGTAGAACATTGTACATCTGGTATTATGCCAACCTTATCAATATCATGAAGAGCTGGAGATAAGTATTTGGCAACTGTAATGAATAGGGCTGAACCGTCATGTAGCTCAGTCACACTCTGTAACGTTTCAAATGAAAGAAATCAGTTGTTGAAAGAAGAGTTCAAATGAGTTTACTGAACCTCAGAAAATAAATTTTCAAAAGGTCGGGAGATTTAACAAATAACTTGGCTATTTAGAAAAAAAGATGAGACTGAGGATTCAGAACGGTAGAGCTTTAAAGAGGAAAAGAGTTAATAATGACGTGAAGTAAATTATTTTCATATGAGAATGATGTTATGGTTCAAACTAGAAATTACCTGGATTTTTCCTTTGCCAAATGTTTTTTTTCCAACAAGAACAGCTCGACCATTGTCATGCAATGCCCCTGCTAAGATCTCACTTGCACTCGCACTTCCTTCATTTACCTGTTGGCAGTGAAAGTGTATGAGAAAAAACATTTTTTGTCGAATTTATGGAAGTTATTCAACGTAGATATATTGTTGGGTATAAAACATGATGTTGAAACTGAATTCATGTTCACATTTTAGTCACAAACTATCAACAGGACAAATTGGGAAGGAAGACCCGATCTGTACAAACATAATGGAGCACAACTGCTAACAATTATGTATCTTTTAGACAAACAAAAATGTCCTCATTTTCTTATACTATATCTAAGTTTCCTGAATCAAAGAGCCCATGCATTGCCACAATTCCGAACCATTGCATATTAAAGGTGGATGTTAAGTTTCTCTCTCCAAATGTTTGGGACAAGGCTAATGATGTCAAAGATTCTGAGATTTTTCGACATACTAGCATCTTTACTTGAAAAGACAATAAAAAAAAAGAAAACTTGGTCGAATTCAAGTATATACAGTTTCATCACTAGCAGCATTATTCCAGCTATTTTGGATAGTGTAATAAATACTCATTATCATAAACTTTCAATAACTTCTATCTAATGTAAACTTTAATCTAACCCTTTTTCTTTACGTAATCCTCCTAACACTAATGCTATCAATTAGTCTAATGGTCACATTTTAAGTAAATTACTGTAATACCCAAATCACCAACTTTTATTTCAACTACCTTACTTTTAACATTTCTTTTTTATTATAATCATTTAATACATACTTTCTAATTTTGTCTCACCTTTATCTTAATAATTTCATTTGTGCCACTCTCAACTTAATATAAATAACTTTTTAATAAGAACTTTGGATCCATAAAATGTTGCCAGCTTAATTATATTTTTATAGAATTTACCATTTAAATCTATGAAAACCTCTTATCATATGAAAATCTTGATGCACTTCTCCATTTTAAACATTAAGGTTTAGCTACAGGAGTTATGTTCTTATCAGCATCTCCATTATTTTTTGTATAATAAATCCAAGATACTTGAATCTATCACACCAAGGTATCACTTTATGTTTTAATATTATTGAATGATATTTGTTAATATTATTATCCACTTCAATTAAATAGCATATGTCAATATTTATTATATTAATTCACAGACCTCTATCTTCTTAACGTTTCCTTCAAAATTTTAATTTTTCACTGATTTTAGTGTCACATAAATAAGAACTATATTCTCTATAAAGAGTATACATCAAGACACATCACTTTGACTTTTGTAAGCATCTATAATATAAAGTCGATATGAATTCTATGCTGATCTTTGATGGAAAATTATGATAGTTTAAAATTTTTCGATTGCTGTATATCTATTTCTAATATTGGTTAATATTTTATCATACATAGATTTAATGTGTCTATATATTTTTGACATACATCTTCTATCTTAAAATATACCAAATCACTTTCCATGATAATCAATCACATGCCTTGAAGATAAAGACAAAATATAAAAAAACCCTTAAATTGTTTTACATACTTATCTATTAATTTTCATAGTACAAAAATTTCTTCCATATGGACCTTTCTAGCATAAAGCCAAACTAGTTCTAAAATCTGATGCAATTTTTTTATGTTCAATCATTACTTCCTTAGCTTCCTCGTCTGTTTTGCATAAAAAAAATTCGAGATAGAGTGAGAAATAAATGTTTTAACTTCCTATTAAGATCCAACAAACGCTGCTAAACATATGTTTTTCTATGATGAAATTTTGAGGAAAAAAAAAACATCAGGCCTGACCCACTTAAAATGATGTCACTAGGGCAACTTAGGCTACTGATAATGTCTTTCCCTACATATTTTTAAAAAGAAAATTTTCATGTGGCTAAAAAATTTGATAATTTTATAAAAGATTCTTAATGTTTTTCCATATTTTTCCCTCATTCAAGTCTTTCATGCAGATCTATAAGCCCACGGTAGAGTTGAGAAAAAGAATAATTTTCCCATGTAAAATCCATTTTTTCTAATTGAAGGGGAAAAAAAAAAAAGAAAAAAAAAAAGGAATTTCACAGGAATTCAACCTATGTATTAGAGGTCGAAAAAAATTTATCAAAGATTTTTAACCTATTTAAAATTGTTTGTCAAAGTACCGCTTATACTGAAAGGAAAATTTTATAAGGTGGAGAGATCTGCAATGCTCTATTGTGCTGAATGTTGGCCTTTAAAAGAGAAGCATAATACTAAGTTAAGTGTTGCCGAGATGAGAATGATTAGGTGGATGAGTGGCTTTACACTTAGAGACAAAATGCAGAATGAAGATATACGTGATAGGGTTGGTGTAGCTCTAGTGACAGACAAAATTAGAAAAAATCGTCTTAAATAGTTTGGTCACATTAAACGTCGACCATCTGATGATCCGATTAGGAGAATAGATCTTATAGATTCGACTTATGTTAAGAAAGGCAGAGGTATACCTAGGAAGACTTGGGCTTATTGTATAAAAAAGATCTTAATTTATTAGAACTAAATGAAAATATGACACTAAATAGGATGCAATGGAGAAAAAGGATTCATGTTAAGGCTTTGCTGTTGTTTTTGTAAAATTGTTTGTCAAATTATTAATTGACAATATTAAGTGAAGAAAAATCGAGAGAAATTCAATAATGAACTTTTGACTTGCCATACGTTGTTTATGAGTGTTACTATATGAAGTTAATCATGTGAAAGAAGTAAAGAAAAATCCACCATAGATCTTTGACCAACCCAAAGTTGTTTATCGAAGTATTATTAGGTGACATTATTTTGTGTAGAAGAGATTGAGAGAATTTCACTAGTTATTTTTTATCTAAGGAAGGTTGTTTGTCAGTGTGCTCCATAACTTAATATGTGTGAGAGATGTCAAAGGAAACTACTAAGGACTTTGGATTTCTCAAAGATTGTTTATAAGAGTGTTACTCAACGACAATAACATATATGAAAATTTCCATTTAGATCACTTATACCTTAATTTGGAGAGGGAGAATGCAACAAGTATCAAAAATCAAGGGTGAAGATTGGTCTGTATTTAGTTTGTTACTAACCATTCAAGAACATTTCTATTTTCTTACCAAGAGGTAGAAGTCTTAATGGGGACTATATCTAAAAATTAAAATTCACTTGAAACCTTTTTATAAAATCTCTCATATTTCTGAGGAACCTTAAGAAAAAATAATTGTTAGCAAGATTGTCTTCGATGCATAGGAAAAAAGTTCAATGGAAGGATATATTTGAATACAGTTGAATTTAACATACAAACATCCCTTTGAGGTTACAACTATGGTTATTTAAGAAGAAATGCTGAATGAGCAGTCACACAGTGATATACATCAAACAAAAAGCACCAGGAAGATTAAAAAATATTCTATTTTTCTTATGATCTTCAATCTTGAGAGTATTATTCTATAAACTTTGTACTTAACCTTCTTAGAACCACTAGAGGACATGGCAGCCTATTAATAATTATAGATCAATTTCGCAAGATGTTTTACTTTGTACTTAACTCAAAATAAAATGATACATCTCATATAACAAATTATTTTTCAGGAAATTGACAGACTGTTAGATCTTCAATACACATTAGTTTTTGATTGGGAAGTTAAATTTGTATCATATTTTTAGAAACTTATATGAAAGTTAATGAGTATAATTGAAATTCTCTTCTGTATTTATCTTTACTTGATGGGTAGACTGAGATAATAAGTACAACTATAGAAAACATCTTAAAAAGTTTTGATGAATAAAAGTTCAAATACTTGGAACCTACACTTTCATATAGCAATGTATGCATACAAAAGAACTATTTCAAGAGCCGCAAGTAAAACCTCATTTGAAATAGTATATAGATACACCAAAAGAAAATCAATTGATCTTGCTAACGTACATTCACATGCATTCTTAAATCCTGCATTCATTTTCACACAAGATTTTTCAAAGCCTTCAAAATAATGTAAGGCAAATATAACTAATACAAAGTATGCTGAAATAAGAAATAGAGAGAAAAGTTTCAAATAAATCAATATTAAAGAACATATGTTAATTGGGACCCAACTTAAGAGATATCCCTCCACAAAATTTAGAAAACTGCAAGCTAGGGTATGTAGGGCTAATTAAGATTACTAAAAATTGGCACTGATGCATACATACTTGAATTGCCAAATGACGTGTTTAACAGCACCATTTTTAATATAGATAATTTAATATTATATATAAAAATAGTAAATCTTCAAATTTTTAGGGGGACAAAACAGTTGAGATTGTCAATGCCTGCCCAATATTCTTTTTATAATAACTTGAATAGTTGGCACCAATTTAATTGAACCGATACTTACCTATCGTAAATTCATATAAGAGAGAATGACGAAGGGGAAACAAGATTACAAAATGAGTTAGTACAATAACTATAGGACAAAGAAAGACGAGAGCCTGTGCGGGTTCAGCATCATAATCAAGAGTAAGAGGGAGAAGAGACAGAAAATAGAAGAGAGGAAATAGAGAGCAATTCTTTATGTGCAAACTCAATCATATGCTCTAGCAAGAGATGTTGGAGTAGAGATGATCAAAGTTGAGCAACACAAGCCATACGTGCTCACAGCGGGACATATGAACAGCTTAGGTTGGTGAGTGAAGCTGTTGGCATTTGTAGTTTGGGAACGGGACAAGCGACCAGGGTGGAGACATTGGTAGGTGACGAGCTTAATCAGCTGCTCCTATGGTAAGAGAATTCTATTTTTTATTGTTAAAATAATTCATCAAAATCCCTCTTACCGGCTACAAGGTTAAAATCAACCTATTTCATATTTCATTAAAGCTAAACTCATCTTAGATTCAGTAGGAGACATTGGTCCTTCTCAAGGGATGTAATTTATAATGAGTATTCATTTAAATAATTTCTATTGGGGGATTTTCAGCAGATGGGTTTATACTCTACTGAAGAGGTTGAAGGTATGGAAATTCGAGGAAGCATTAAAGGATCTCCTTAGGCTAAATATAAACTCAATATCTCCTTTAGATGTTTGTGCAGTTTGGTCAATTTGTTGGTTGACCAAAGGTTTTGGAGTTATAGCCATGAAGCTGAAAATGAGATTTCATTCCATCTTATAAATCTATTGGCAGCAATATGAGATGCTGATAAAATTGTTTCTAGCATCACAGTTCTGTTAGTAAGCCCCGCTACGCTTTCGATGTTAGGGCTTAAAATCTTTATCAACTTTAAGTGTATACTATACAGTAAGGCCATGGTTTTTGATACTGAGGGAAAGTTATGGCCGAATAATTGAGTATAATTAATGTATGAAAGTGATAGACTAAAAGTGCAAAAAATATTAAAATATACAAAACCATGACATTAATTTTTATGACACCCACTTTGACCTCGTTTTCGATCGAGGTGTAGTTTTCCCCCTCCTTAGTAGCCTAGGATCTTAGCCGTAGGACCTTTCTGTCGACTACTCCTAGAAAACTAGTGAAATAGCCCTCTCCGTTAGCAATTCTAGACTTTTCTTCGCTCGACTTGACGTTCCATTTAGTAGTTTTGACCGTTATTGCTAGGCAGGTAAGTCTACTTTGAAGAACTCAGGGAGCATTCCTATAGAACTGCCGGCCTTAGGATTGACTTTACTCATTGATTTGGCGCCGCTGCACTCTTCGCCGTCCTATTTAATCGAATTCGAGCCGAGTTTTTGACGTGATTCGGGCCGCGATGCATTTTTGACCCGATCGACGGAAAGGTTGCCCGAATGACTCCGGATGACGAAACGGACTGTGCCGATGCGTCCGGAACATCAATTTTGCCTAGGGGAGACATTCGTTCCACCGCGACGACACGTCTGGGGAAAAATATACATTTAAGTGTTAATTATAATAATAAATAATATTTTATTATTATTATTATTATTAATACCTTATATTAATCATAACCTAATTTCATTACCTCCCCCCTGCCCTCTGCTAAGTTTCGACCCCGTGGACCTCTGCCCTAGTTTCGGCTCGCTCGGCTCCACCTGGCCCGCTCCTTCGTGCAGTTGGAGTCTTGTTCCCGTGCTCGCCTCGTGCACGCGGGACAATCCCGCGACCCATCCCCTTATCATTGTCGTGGATCTTATCCCCTACGAGGATCTCATCCTCTGCCTCTTTCGAGCCGCCCGTATGGGGTGTGTGCTCTGCTCGTTTCCTCGAGCCGTTTACGTGCTTTCGATCGCTCCTCCTCCCGTTTATATCAAGCTCTACTTAGAGCATTTAGGAGGGGGCCGAAAATCTTTAAGGGAAGGGAAAACTCTGTCATTTTCTTTTCTTACCTATTTCTTCAACTTTCTGTATTTGAGTTGGCTTCTTCTTTCTGCTGGAGGAAGCATTGGAGTTGAGAAGTTCTTTTAGAAGTTCTGTGTTGCTTCTTTTGCAGCAAAGAGGTACTTCTCTCCTCCTCTGTCCCTCTTTTCTCTTGGTTTTGCTCGGCCAGGGTTGCTGGGAGTGGCATTCTTAGATTGGTTATGGCATGCTGGTTCGGCATACCCCATGAATTTTGCAATATTAAATAAAAATGGTGATATGGATTTATGGCAGTTTAGTTCATTGTTCAAGCAGGTGTAGATTATCTACTTATGTTCTTCCCATATTTGTTGAATGTAGAGGGAAAGCCTACTCTTATTTCTATCTCCTGCTACTCTCTTACTCGAAACATGTGTTATAAAAAAAAAAGAGGAATTTCTTTAATTTGAAATTTCCTATAAATTATTTTGGTGACTCGTTTTAACTCCTCATGAGACATACTTTTGTTTAGATACCTGTTGGAAGCTGTTTCACACTTGAAATACTTAAATTGGGAACCTAAATATACTCTCTATGTTATTTTTCTTGCTTAAGGCATATAGTGGCTCTATATCTTGATATTTCAAAAGCTTGTGAGCTATTCCTTGGCTTTGAATGGCTCGGTTTTATCTCGAAATGACCGGATTTTCTCTTTTAAAGCTTGGATTTTAATCTATGCTTAGGCCTTGTCTTGGCGCTGAATGGTTCAGTTTTGGGTCATTGTTGGTACTCGGTTTTTATTGCAGGAGCATGGGATGTTGATTTTTGTTAAGGCTTTGAAGCTTCTTTGCTAGTTTTAAGGGTCTCGCTTTGGCCCTTGCTGATTTTCGATTTGTTTAAAAGTGGTTGGATGTTAATTTTGTGGAGACCATGATCTTAATTTCTGTTGGAGCTTTATTTTTGGCCTTGAAAGGCTCAGTTTTAGCCTCCATTGGGGCTCGGTCTTACCTGCTCTAGCTCTCGACTCTTGTCTGACTATGAGGCTTATTTTTGTTTGATTTTGGGTGTGGCTTTGTTCTCTTTGCCCTTGTTGGTTTTCGGTTTGCCAAAAAAGTGTTGGATCTCAAATTGTTATCATGTACTGCACTTAATTAGCCTTTAAAACTTTGATTTGATCTCTTTAGGGGCTCGGTTTTCACCTTGGAAGGGTTGGAGGCTTGGTTCTGGATTGAGATCTTGTCTTGGGTATGTGAGCTTTACTTGTTAACCTTGAGGGATTTATTTTGGCCTGATTTGGGAGCTCGGTTTGCTTGTTTTAGTCCTACCTGAGAGCCTGTTGTGGTGTTTATTCCTGTCCCTATTCCATAGCTATGGGAAGGTTCGGTTTTACTCTGGTTAGGAGCTTGGTTTTGCCTTGTCCTGCCCCTTCCCGAGAAGTGGCTTGGGTTTTGATTTTTGTTGGCCTTAGCTCCTACCCGAGAGGTTGTTTTGGTGTATTGTGTTTTCCTTATTCGAGAACTGTTAGCTGGTTTTGATGGATTGGTTTGGAAGTTTATAAGGCTGCAGTTTTGATATTTGCTTGGTTCTTAGCCGTGGGTTTGTGATGTGGTTGAGCTAGTCTTCCCCTTTGGTCTTACTCGTAAGCTCAACATTGAGATTTGCTCCTTGCAGTCCTTACACGTGATACCTATTGGAGGTTGTTTGGTGTGATTTAGCCCTGCTTGTTAGGCTTGAACTACTGGGATGATTGTAGGTGGATTGAAATTATGATTATATTTTGCACTCTCTTATGTATATCAAAGATCTTTATATAGCTAGTCTGGCCTGCCTTAACCGTGAGCTTCTTGTGTCTTGGGTTGCCTTGGCCGTGAGCTTCTCTTGTTCTTAGGGTTGCCTTGACCAACAACCTTGGTGGTTGTTTCCACTTTTTTTTTTATTGACCCCGACCGTGAGCACTTATTTGGTCCTGTGGAAAGATTTTAGGTTCATGTGATATATGAGGCTATTGGTTAATTCGGGAGTTGGAAAATATTAATTTTGCTATGAGTTTGGATACCAGCATTAGGAGGTCATTTTGACTTAGGTTGACCCACTTATGAAAACGTGAGAAAATGATAACCTTTCCGATTAATTCAAGGATCTTCGGGCTTTCCTTTTGAGGTCCTTTTGTCACAAGTTTTGAGAGCTGATTCATCCTTCGTTCTTTTCAATGTTTTAGGTGCATCAGTCTCTCCTCTCTCTCACCCCATTTTTGTTCTTTTTTTCCTTTGCTTCTTGGTTCGGTTTGTTATGCTTAAGTCTGATACATAAATGTCCACGTATAGTCTTTTGATATACGTGAAACTATCAAGCAAGGTCGCAAGTAGGTCAGTTTTGTTTTGGGACTTAGAGCGGTGATGACAAAGGCGCACCAGGGATAAAACAAAATGAAATGTCATCCTACGACATCGGGATCCGATTCAGAAACCAATCAGGATCCAATTCAAGAACCCGGTGAGCTGTAGGATGGTAATATCATTCACTGACACAAGACTAGCGGGAGCTGACCCAAACCTTCTTAGGTTGTTGGTAGTCTTATGCACGACAGCGCGATCGACTCGTGGACAACAACTTTTCAAAATTTACAAAAACAAATTTGATAAGAACAGATACACCTTTTTCAAAAACAAAAATACACTTTTCGCTACAAACAAAATTGATACAGTCCACTTTTTGCATGTTTGAAACTTATGCGCATGCTGAAAAAATAAATTTTAAATACATTTTAAACATTGATTGTCCACCTGTTGATCACCTGTTTAAGCTAAGGAATGCCCTCCTGAGTTAGGTTCGATAGGACACCCTTCTAGTTGAGTGGCGGGTTTTACACACCCGGGTGACCGAGTAGCCTTCGACGATCCTCAAGTACTAATATATAGTTGAGCCTAGCCCCGACCCGAGTGCTTGCGGTCTCCTCTTTTCGGACTTTTTCATATGTATTATCGAGTTTTTTGGACAAAGCACTCGTGGTGTCTTTTCAGGATTTTCCCGTGTTTTCTATGATTTTAATCGATTTATTGATTCGTCGATTTCCTCGCATTTCTCTTGTCGTGTCTTTTGACGATCTTTCTCGAGATTTCTGGACGATGTTTCTTTGTCTTTCGCTTATATAAAGCATTTCAGCATATTTCCTCAAGTTTTGTTGCTTGTACCTATTGCATCAATTACACTTAAGGAACAACAGATCTCCTAGGTATATAGGTCTATTTTATGTTTACAACATGATATTCTCTTATAATCACTTCCCTGTTGTACCTTTTACTTTTCTTTACACCGCATGTTGTACTGTTTTCTTTACTGCATACTCCACTGCTTGTCATGTGCTACATATCCTACTGTCATGCTATACACTGTACAACTTCAACATGTTATCTATAAAAATATTTGAATAACTACAACCATAGGGCTGCTGGATTTGACATCATAACCTGACACCCTAGAAAACTCAAACTCGTCACGACAAGGAGTTTGGAACTAGCGCGATGGGCAGCACGACCATCTTCAACAGCAGAACATGT
>NEWO01000379.1:309932-322227 GCA_003013225.1 Phalaenopsis aphrodite
GAATGTAATTTTAGTAGTAATAGCTCTAGTGACAGAAGTGTGACTTTGGGTGATCAAGTTATTAAAAGGTGTGAACGATTTAGATATCTTGGGTCTGTTGTTGTAAGCGATGGTGATATAAATGGGGATGTTAATAGTAGAATTCAAGTTGGTTGGTTGAAGTGGAGGAATGCTTTGGGTCTTTTGTGTGATAGAAAAGTACCGATTAGACTGAAAAGAAAATTTTATAAAACGGTGGTGAGACCTACAATACTATATGGAGCTGAATGTTGACCTTTAAAAGAGGAGCATAATAATAAGTTAAGTGTTGTCGAGATGAGAATGATTAGGTGGATAAGTGGCTTTACACTTAGAGACAAAATAAGAAATGAATATATTCGTGATAGGGTTGGTATAGCTCCTGTGACGGACAAAATTAGAGAAAGTCGTCTTAGATGGTTTGGTCACATTAAACGTCGACCATCTGATGATCCGATTAGAAGAGTAGATGTTTTAGATTCGACTTGTGTTAAGAAAGGCAGAGGTAGACCTAGGATGACTTGAGCTTATTGTATTAAAAATGATCTTAATTTACTAGAAGTAAATGAATATATGACACTAAATATGACGCAATGGAGAAAAAGGATTCATGTAGCCGACCCCACGTAGTGGGATTAAGGCTTTGTTGTTGTTGTTGTTGCAAACATATAAAAACTTTAAAATTTTGGTGCTTAAAACTTCAATTTTTTAAATTCTATAACAATAATACCTTTTAAATTTAATTGAAAATGATTACTTGAATTAAATCTAACTCAAAAATTCAATTCCAATGTCGTCTTGGCCGGCCACCACTCAATTGGAGTGGTTGCACATGGGGTAACTAACATTTTAGCTGCTGTCACCCCCACACCCTCTTGTAGCAAGTGTCTTTAAATACTTATTTTTTAAAATGAAGAAGGCTTTGATGTTGTTCAATGCAATTTCAAAATTTATTCCACTAAAAATGTTTTTGATTCCTTCAAGCTTTGCCATATTAGTGAGTGGTAAGTTTATAAAATCACTATAAACCCTATCCATCTCTAGTTGTATAACTATTTTGCAATCTCCTCTCCACACATCCATACCATTTCCCCAACATTTCTCCCACAAAAATCCACTCAAAAGCTCCATTGAAGCTCTCAGCCAAGGCTTACCCTAACCTGCCCTATTCTTGTTCAAACCCACAGTAAAACTTCATATAACCTTTGATACTTTGTGAAAAGCTCTAAAACTATTTTAGATATATCTTTTCAACTATTCAAACAGTTTTGAAGCCCTGTAAATCACATAAAAAGTGCTAACAAATAATGATCAGGATCATAGGTTTTTATGAGGTGGAAGGAAAAACCATCAACTGGGGTCACTTGATTTACAAGAGGTGAGTTGAAGAGGCTTGCACAGTTGCACAAGACCTTGTAGAGGATTACATTAATTTTAAATCTTCAAAGAAGATTTTTTAGAGAACTAGGTGAAATGATGTTACACAAGGAGCTTAATAAGGAAAAACCACCAAAGGCTAGAGCAAAAATGAAGCAGTTACAGAGCCAGGATTCATGACAAAGAGCATAATAAAGAATTTTATTAAGAAAATGTATATTTAAATATCTTATAATTGTACTGTAAAATTCAACTGTTGTAATTTGCACATTTAGAAAATTTTAAAAATTGGAAAAGTTTTGAATTTTTTAAACTCAACATTTTAAATTTTTGGAGTGATCAAAATGAAGGAATGCAATTTAATTTTAAGAAAATTTGAATAAAACTAAATCAAATAGTCAAAATTTCAAATTTCATTTCAAAACTTAAATTTTAAATTTCTAATTTTGAAATTTTATAAATGTCCAAATCTGCAATTTACAACACTTATCTTACACAACAATCACAAAACATTTAAGAATATATAATCCAATTAAAATTCTTCATTTTGCTACCTCTCTTGGGTCCTAGCTTGACAACAGCTTATTGCCCCGGGCTTTTATGACTAGTCTAATTCTTTTCCATTGAGTTGTGTCACTTCAATAAACCTAGAATGCAATGATGAACTTGCCTCAACTACACCTTCCACCAAAAGCCCAAACCTATTAGTGACACCCTAAAAGAAATAGGAGTTATAGAAAATTTGGACCAAGTTGATTGAGCTGTGCAGCTTTATCTTGAATCATGATTCTTTAGGCACTTTTCAGAATTGATTTTTTTTTCAGTGCTAATAATTCACACAATTAATATGTGGAATAAAGAGGTTTGATGCTAGCCATTTTAGAATGTGATGATTGTAATAACACTAACAGTTCAGCACTTTCCTAGTAGCAATTATAATAGTGAGATATGCAATTATGGTGGCCAAGTCTGTGGCGTTTATGCAACAATACTTGCTGTGAAATGTTAGTTAACGTGTGTGATGGATGAAGCATACTACTTTATAGGAGAAGCTTCAAAATCAGTACCTGGGAAAATGTTGATAATCTCACATATCCAATTTTTGATTCATGGCCATCAACTGACCTGTGGGAGATGACTGCCGTAGACAAAGGTGAAAGCTTTATAGCTTCACGAGGTATTATCACCTTCAAGAAAAATTTCAAGCCTGTTTTAGGGCTCCATTACAAAATAGCAAAAAATTGCATAAATCATCACAAGATACCTTACCCATGAAAGGATTAATGCTTATTGGGAAAGAAAAACATGTTTTCAATCTCCATCTTAGAAAAGCCTTGTGTGAATAAGTAATGAATATATCATACCTCTCGAGGGCAAGATTTGTTTCCATGTTCAATTTCCTGGAATGAAATCATTCATCAGTTGAAACCTCTATGGTTGTATATAAATTTGCATTGCTAACAACTTTGGCAAACTATCAATCCTCAGAGTCCATAGACCCGTTTTACAACTGTTGCTTTACTTGAAGAAATCTCAAAGTCTGTTCATGAAAGATAGGAATATATGTTCATGTCCTTTGAGTGCAAAAATCCAAGTGAACTTTAACTAGATATTGCAAATGTCTAGAGCTGAATCTACCATGTGGCCTTGCATTGGTCCCCAAAAGCCTTTGAGCAAATAAAATTATCCAGATTTAAATTAAGAAATTTTAATAAAGTGAAGATAGTACCATCAAAGTATTTATCAAAACAGGTTTTCAGAAAAAAAAATCATACTCGATTACCCAATGACTATATGTTACTCAGCAAATAATCAACAGGGAACTTGTGTAGAGAGGAGCTTCAACCATTGGGGGAAGTGAGGTNGCTTCAACCATTGGGGGAAGTGAGGTGGAGAGAGAGAGAGAGAGAGAGAGAGAGAGAGAGAGAGAGAGAGAGAGAGAGAGAGAGAGAGAAGGGCAAAGCGAATGAATACAAGAAATTATATCTGGTTTGACATAGAAGCCTATAGAGAGAGATAGGGGGTGAAGGGGGGCTAATGAATATAAGAAATTATAAATGATTTGATATAAAAGCCTGCATATGTTATGTCGAGTCAAATTGACCACCTCCCAAAGTACTAAATGAATGCAACCACAAAATTCTAAATGACTACCGCCATAAAATCATAAACATAAGCTACTATAAATATTTTTAATTGAGGTTGTTACAAATGTCTGTTTTAGAGGCTAAAAAATTCATTTAATGGTGGTTGACTATTAATGTTAAAAGATGAATGCATCACTATATAAATCCAAGTAATACTCTCTTGAAAAGTGTCACACAATCATGAGCAAAGAAATAGAAGAATGAGAAAAGTGAAAAAATAAAGCGAATAGAGAGTCCCACAATAGAAAAGAAAGAAAAAAAGGCATCATCAAAGAGAGGACGTTTTCGAAAAGGGATTAAAAGGAGAAGCAACATCAACTTTTTTTCCCAAATTCAACCCTCAGCTTTATAACAAGTGTCTGTCTCCCTTTTTAACAGTTGAGGCACATAAAGTGATATATTTATCTTTATCTTTATGAAGTATAATCTCTTTCTACCTGTCTCATTTTAGGCTTTGTAAAAAATTTAATCTCTGTGTGGTCATATACATAGATGAATCTCACGAAAACTACATAATTTTGTGTCTCATGTTTGAGATTTTATGTCTATTCCCTTATCATATTTTAATTTTTATTAAAAGTTCTAGTTTATCCCCACAAATAGTATTTGAGCTTTAATCTATTTTGTTATTTGAAATGGAAAAATCAAAATCATTAAGTTTAATGATCAAAACTCTAGGTTCTAAAAGAAGCAGATAATAGTCTATTTATAGTTAGAAAAACTCCGTCACCATTAAAGTAAAGTAGTCAATTGAGTAGGAACAATAAGAGTTAATATACAAACAAGCTCTATGATTAGTTCAACTATCCTTTGGTATCCAGGTTCCGTTTAACATACTCAATGAGATGAGGCACTATTTAATATGTATGAAAAGAACTCTACAGTCAGCAAGGTTTATGCCATGTATAAGATTTTCTTAATCTCAAGATATCAGAAAGAGCTTAAATTATCAATCACATCAATTAGTTCAACTCAATCATGAGGAGTAGAACTCAATGAACATCAAATTCAATGATGAGATCCAAACCTTGAGCTTCCTCATATTATTGGGAGCTAAGATGAAATTGTAACAATCGTCAGTTCCTATGGTTCGTCTACAATGAAGCTAAATGAAGTTAGAGATTGTATCCATACTGAGCATATCAAAAGAAAAAAAATGTTACAGTAAGTCAATTCTGCTTTTTAAAAATGGCAATAAAGTACGTCTCAAAAATATTGAAAACAATAAATAGAAAGGCAAGTCAAAATCTCACATCAAGAACCTTCAATCAAATAACAATAGAATAAAGTCTCAAGATCAAGTGGATACTTGTATTCTGACAAACATGGCCGCATAATGAAAGAATAGAAAAAAAAGAGACATGAATAAGGTCAAAAGGCAAAAGAAAAGATGATTAATGATGACATGGAAGACTCAAGATGCATTGATACTCGGTACAAATAATCTATTGGAGATAATGGACATTAACTTAGGCATGCCTTTCAATTCTTCCTCTAATAAAGAACTAGGAAAAAACTACTACATTAACAATTCTAGCAAAATATTTTTTGTTGACAATGAGCTCTTGAATATTGTGGAGATTATAGATGTGATAATAACTGTAACAAGCGGCAACACTTCAAAGTTGAATAAAGTTAGGCATATCACTAGCAAAAGAAAAAACTCGATGACTACTAAGCGATTAGCTATAATAATAATGTGTTGTCATTTGCAATAATAATATTTCGAAAGTGACAAAATTTATCTTTACGATTACTTGAGACAATAAAACAGACATTATTCACATCACTAGTAGCTTAAAATTAATCAAGCCAGAAACTACGTCAGACGGTAATAACAATTAAATACATATACAAAGAATTTTAGAAACTTCATATATATATATATAGGGTTTAGGGTTTAGGGTTAAGGCTAAAGGATAAACTACAATGGGGTGGCCCAATATGAGGAGATTACTGAGATGTTAAGTTCTGACATTAATAATTGAAGCCAACTTTGCAGCCAACATGATTGAGAAATAGATGTTGGATGAAACTAATGTAGATGAATATCATGTATTGTGTAATCTTATGCAGTGGCATCCAAGATACTTTGTGCAATGCCGCAACATGACAAAGCTAAGGCACCGTGCCAGATGTGCTTGGATTTCTTAGTATTATTGAGGTGGAACAGATGGAAGTGAAGGTTGGGATTGTAAGAACATGCACACATGTGCAAAAATTTTAATCTCTAAAGTTGTGATTATGAAAGCGAGCAAACATGATTAAATTGAACCAATTGATGTAATCGAAGATTGAAATTACTTCCAATCATTTTGAGATTAAAAAATACTAATCGACTATTGAAAAGAATTTCATACATATCAGATAATGCCTTCATGGCATCTGTTATCATCTTGATGAGAATGTTGAATGTGTCGTTCATATTAAAAAAAAGGTAAATGGTTCCTAGTGTTTATCTGTTCACTAACTCCTACTCTTATTGATCAGTTGATTGTGGCTTTATTAAGAAATTGTTTTTAGGTATATATAGACTTCTATTTGCCTCTTCAAGAACAAAAATTTTTGGCCATCAATTGATTTTAATCTTATCGTCCTTTATGCTCAAATCTGAAAACTTCTTAAACCAAAGCCCTAACAACAATTAGACTAATAAAAAAACCTTTAAGCCAAAAAGGGGGTGGGGATGAGAAAATAAACACCAACCATCTCAAATACAAGTCATAAATTTATGTGATTCGGTGAAATTCACCTATCACCATGACTAAATATTAAGAAAATATTTCACTAAGCTTCAAAAAAGATGTATACAATGATATTACACTTGACATGAAAAAAGAAAAAAATATAATTTTATTTATATTACTAGTTGAAAAGAAACACAATCAAATGTTACCAAGATAAGGGTAGTTAGAAAGATAGGGCTGCAAGTAAACAAAAGCTTTGATGATGTTTCAAATTCTTTTTTTCTTAATCGCAAGAACATTTTTCTCTCTCTTTCCCTCTACTTCTTCTTTCCTTCTTCCAATTATTTACTCATGAATGTGGGATGTGTTATAAAATTACCATTAAATACTTTGGTAGCATCCAATTAAGACTGTGATAACCTCCATTTATGAATTCATGGTAGTTAATATTGAGGGCTTTATGATAGGGACCACTGAGAACTATTTTCTAGTCATCATCTTCAATAATTAAAATTTTTGATTCCACACTTAACAAGGTTTACTAAATAATAATAGGAATAAGTTAAATGTAATTACTTATTTTGTGGACTACTTCTCTGAGTCAAAATAAAGACACAAGCAAAATCAATAACCAAAGCCATTATGAAATGTTTAAGGTTGAGATATTTAGCTGAATGCTTAATTTGACAGTCATGACTGGTATTGGCATCCTACGATCTTTTAACCAATAGTTCAAGGTCTTATGTGAAAGCTTTGGTGTCCACATTAGGTTCTCTATTAAGTGTCCACATTAGGTTCTCTATTAACCATCAATTGACTAATAGCTAAGCAAAAGAGACAAACAAACCATCATGAACCTACTAGATAGAAAATGATTACCAAGGAGTTAAGGTATAAGGATTTCATTGATAAATCTGTCGGTTCTCCCTACTATCACTACCGAGAAACTTTTCTTTGGCTCTTGGCACCAAGATCATCATGCTTGTCAAGTCCCATAACAACTTTAGTTGTGTCCAAACTACCATCACCTTTATCATCAACTATAACCTGAGACATCCACAATGAGCAAGACATGTAAGACGTACTTGACTTTCAAGAAGAGCATGAAAAAGCCGCTATGTGCAACAATATTTAAAAGCCTTGAATATTCCACCTATTAAACCCCACTACAGATGATCAAGTTTTCAATTTGATGACTTAATGTTGAGAAGAATGGAAGCCCTTGGTTGGCTGAAGGACATGAGAAGTAAACTCTTAATTGATTCATGACATTTATAAAAAATAACCATGAGGATCAAGGGAATATAGACTATATTATGGTTATTAGCGAGAGTTGATAAGAACATGGAATGCTAGCAAGCTTAAACCATTTTATGCTTAAGGCCTCATTTGAAACAACAATATTACAGGGTTTTGTATTTTTAAAAGTAAAGAAAAAAGTTTTATATGTGGTTGTACTACAATCCAAAAAAATATTTTTTTTGTAAACCTTCATTCTTAGTAAAATTTTGGAACTTATTCCATGGTGCCTTACCGAAGTGGTTCATGTGTGACAAAGAGTAAGAAAATACCCTTCATAGCTTCGCACAATCTCACAATCACAACTTCCACTTTCATCTTTTCTGGCACCACATCACTAATAAATTTCATTCACCTTCAGAAATATTATTTGCCTTCAAGCATCAAGTGTACGAGCAACTTCGCCATATTACTGACCTCCCACACAATCCTCAGACGTCGCCCTTCTCGCAATATTCTCCAATAATGAAAATTTAGTTCCACTTAATTGAAGTATTAGGTGTCTCAAACTCACATTTTAAGACTGCAACAATACATGATATTCACCTCCGTCAGCTTCGTCTCTTCCTCCATAACATCAGCTATAAAACTAGCCTCAATTCCCGACGATAACTTCCAGCATATTAACAATCACCCAACACAAGATCAATTTTGTCAGAGTTAATCTTCCAATGCAAGCATAGCAATGCAATTTACACCTTATAAATACTAATCTTCTCCTTAATTTTTCAACCTAATTTCACGATCCGTGAAATCCAGGATAGGGCAGTTCATAAAATATGAAGAAAATTGCCTCTATGATATTCTAGAGAGTAAGATATCCATTACAAAAAGAAATCACCTATGTTTGATCACCGTTAAGTCCCAAAATTAACATAGCCTTAGATACGTGGCATGAAAAACATGAAAATTCACTCAATGTGCTTTTGAAGAGGATAAAAGAGTGAGATCAATGTTATTAGCAAAGAGATAGATTCACTATCGAGATGCATGCCATCGTTAATCAGCGGTGTGTATGTGACTTTGGGTCATCTTTTTGCCTCAAACTCTTTTTTTTTTCTTTTAAAATAATGATTAGAAAAGTTTTAAGAATAAATTAAAATAAGGGGAGGTGAATATTAAAAATATCTCACCAGAGTTTCTGTCAATTCTCTACCTATTCCCATCAAATAACCACCACTCTAAGATGTTGTAAGATAAACCTACTACTTAAATTTCAACTTTTTTTTTAAATTATAAATGTGATTCATTTTAATAGTTTAATATTATGGTTGTAATTCAACAATTTATTTAATTAATATAATTAAAAATTTATATAAATCACATGAATCTAGAATTTTAGGTGATTACATTTAAATTGAATGTGTTGCATTGCTAGTTCTATTTGATATGAATGTGTCAATTAAAATTTAATTAATTCATATGTCATTTGAAAATTTAGAGATGCTACTCATATTTGACATAAATACTCTTTTACATATTTGCATTGAATCAAGTATTAATTACAATGTATGCTAACAACATCTGTGCTCCATGATTATTATGATTTGCACTTGGATAAAAGGCTACATATTAAATCAAATTATACTAAGCATAAATATGAAAGTTATTATCTGAACATCTAATAAGATTCTATAGTATTTTTACAATATCACAAAAAAATTTTAATGATTAAAGCTAATATTTTATAACATATCAAAACTAACTCTATTGTATGCTCCTAAAATTGATACATACTAAAAAACTGAGGTTTTATAAAGCCTTAGTTAACATCTACAAATGATTAAAAGGAGTTGCAATGCAAGGAAGTGGTCAAGTTTGATCACTAAGCTAGTATAATAGAAATTTAAACTCTAAGTAGGAGATTGATTAGTGTGAATTCAAAATTTCTAATTATTAAAATGATGGTTACCAAAGTCTTAAATAGAAGCAACGATAAAGTCATAAAAGGAGCCTAACACAAAGTCTTAAATGAAGGCTAGCTACCACAAAAGTTTGTAATAGTGATTAATCATTAGTGATCGAAAGGTAAAATCTTCACTATATAAATCTAAGTAATCCTCACTTATAATGAATCCCACTGTCATAAACAAAAAATGATAAAACCAAAAAAAGAGGAGATAACAAGACAAGAGAGGAAGAAACTCCTAGAGAAGAGAAAAGAAAGAGAAGCATCACAATCCTTTTCTCCATATGCAGTCCTCATATTCAGAACAAGTGGTTGTCTCTTTTCATTTATTAACATAGACAAAGGATTATTTTTATCTTTATTCATGTGAAGTACAATCTTTACCCTTATACATCTTTCGAAGCTTAGTAAAATATTTTCATTCTGTGTGGTTTGAAATGTAGATTTACCAAACCACATAAATTTGTGTATTGTGCTTGAAATTTGGTGCTTATTATCTCATTCTCATTTAATATTTCATTACTTTTTAATTAAGATCCTAACAGCTAAAGAAGAACCAAATTTGAGTAAAATACACTAATGGTTAAATCCATTATCAACCTAAAAGATTAAGTGGAAGAAGTAGAGAGTTTAGACAGGACATATATGGCATTAAGACTAGAGGGGTGAGCACTGAATGCTAAGCATAACCTTCAAGCCAATAGCGTCCACCAAATAAGTTGGGTCGGTTCGGTGAGCCAAATATAGTCTAGGAAGGTTTATTGTAGTGTAGCTTCAAGAACTTCCTGCCATTCGGATTACCATCATTAAGTGTTGACAAAGAGATGCTATGTTGTCAAAAAATGATTACTCTTTCCTAAGTCACTAGATAATTTGAGACTCAATCTAATCACAAAGAAAATAAAAGAAAGTCTATAAATTAATCAAATAAATTCTTAAGAAATATCTTTTAAAGAGGAATAGAAAAAATGCATCCAACCAAAGAAGAACCCAGAAAAGAAGAATAAATTGCCTAAAAAGTCTAAAAAAAATGAAACCTACCAAAAAATTTTCAAGAATGAAAAGAATCACATAATTTTAAAATGTGATGAAGTATATTTATTCACTAAAAGAAACAAATGATGACACTTAAATCTACCATGTCATAGTGATATATGAAGCTAAGGTGCAGTTACTTATACATAGCTAGTGACAAGAAACGAAATAGCTGAGACTGTGATTACGAAGAAAAAGGACATTGTGGTCACTCATTAGTGTCTAATATCGAGAAACAATGTCAACACAACATTTTACCTAAAATGTCAACTTAATTAAGAAAATCAAATAGAAATATGAAAGAAGTTGAGATTTACACTGAGAAGCTTTACTGTTACTGTTGTTCCAATACGCCCTCGGAGTTTTTGGGCTGCGGCTTCACTATTAATTCCAGCAACACTTTCTCCTAAAGGCAAGATGAGTGTAATTAAAAATGCTTTCCCCGATAAAGTTCACTTCACATTCAATTAGCATGCAAACATGACAAAGAAATAGAAGTTGTGGATATATTAAGGTTTTTTTCACATGCAAACTATTAGAGAGTGCAAAATCTGGAAGAGATTATAATGCAAAATGCAAGGTTCAGATACACTCCACGATCAAAAGAAAAAAAAAGAAAAAAAGAAAGAAA
The DNA here is from genome assembly GCA_003013225.1 of Phalaenopsis aphrodite. Taxonomy (NCBI): domain Eukaryota; kingdom Viridiplantae; phylum Streptophyta; class Magnoliopsida; order Asparagales; family Orchidaceae; genus Phalaenopsis; species Phalaenopsis aphrodite. The sequence continues at coordinate 321,036 of NEWO01000379.1, forward strand.
AGTTGTGACTTTATATTTACATTTGAGAAGCACATAAAATATTAGAAAACTACATCACAGATTCCCTCAACAGAAATACCAGTGCTAGATACAAAATATAAGGTTGCTGAACTAACCATCAATTTCAAGAAGCTCATCTCCTTCATGAATACCAGCTCTGGCTGCTGGGCTTCCCTCAATGCAAGACAAAACTATCTGTAAAATGACTTCAACTTGTAAATAACTGAACATACACATTTAACCATAAAAATAATAAATGGCAACTTTTCAGGAGATTAAAATCAGCTGTAAAAGTTTTATGAAGGCTGCATACAAGTGTTGACCTCGTTCTTAGTGAGTTCTTAGTTTCTTACTCACAGAACCCAAAATCTAGCCTTAGGAGTCCCTTGTTGACCATCATAGCGGATTAGTAATGGAGCCCACCTCCCGTAGAACTTTCAACCACTTCTTGACTCATTCTTGTGAAGAACTCGCACGAGTGGTTCCAAGCACTCGACTTCTTGTTGTAAGGGCTAAAGACCAACATGTAAAGAGCCCAAAAATGAGTTCCTATAAGATCAAACGGCCTTAGGTGAACCCTCCATGACTCGAATACTCGCGAACGCCGCACTTAACGCACTTGCTACACCGCACACGAAGTTGACACATCTTTGGCCCGACCGTCGACAAACTTGTCCAGAATACCCCGCATGACGAAACAGACTGCACTGGTGCGTCCGGAACATCGAATTTAGCTAAGAAGGACACCTATATCACTATGGTTCCGTGCACAAACAAATAACACATTTTTTTTTGGAAAGCGGGTTGAGGTTCAGCCCAAGTGCGGTTTGGTTTGAACATGCACCAGTTGCACAAAATCTCACACGATATTACAATTTGAACCAGAAATTTTGAATTTCAAAAGAAAATCCGCCAAATCTCACTTTAATTAGGTGTTATGAGCTGTCCATTTGAATTTCTCAATCAACGGAATCCATTTAATTCCCGACATAACGTCTTTATCGAAGGGGCGTGATACAAAGATCCAATTTTCTTCCCATCGCTCCCCAGCTCGCCTCGCCTCTCTGCATCGAAGCTCGTCTCGCCTCACCTCTCTGCAGTGAAGTCGAGCTCGCCTCATCTCTTCTCTCTGCATCGAAGTTCCGCTCACCTCCTCCTCACGCAGAAACCCTAGCCCGCTTCGACTTACCCC
>NEWO01000379.1:322292-344473 GCA_003013225.1 Phalaenopsis aphrodite
TATTAAAAATCCACAACGTAAATAGTCTGTAAATCCACACAACATTAATTTCAACAGTATATTATCACGAATTATTGAGTAATTATAATCATAGTATGCATTACATTTATATGCAAATGCTATACATAAATAACAAAAAGAAAAGTAGTTCATTATTTCATAAAAATGAAAACTTTCATTTTGAATTGATCCCTTAAAGTTTCAATTCAAGTGTTTACCTTTTTTTTTAACGTCTTTAAGAGACGCATCAGACTTATTTTAGTACCTGAAGGTATCCACAAAATTATACCCGTACCTATCCTCAAAATTTTGCACCTGAAGATACACATTTACCATTTTTTCCTATCTGAGAGTAATCTTGTATGACTTAAGCCTTTATATTTCACTTCTTTTAAGTACTTCTATTTAAGGTCATTGAAACCGTCATTTTCTCTTTTCAAATTTTCATTTGATTCCTTTTAGCAATTAATTTATTCACAATATGCCTCCGATTATAAAATAGTTATAAGAAACATTAATGCAGTTATTCATCAATAAAACCTTAATTTAAAAGATACAAGACAATAATTACTCAACTTTGCCTTAAAGGACATTTATAAAAGCTTATTCCTTCACTTCACTTCCTTGAATATCACCTTAAAAGGTTTGGCTTGCTTCCTTGATTCAGTTTTTAATCTTATGCCTTTAAATATCTTATCAAGTTAAAACTGTTATTAGCATTTAGTAAATAAACTAATATTTCAATTCAAGTAATAAACAACAGAAAATCCTAAATGTCATAAGGTTCGGCTCTCACCGTTAGCACACAAAGCTTAAATTCACACACGAGCCGTCTCCCTTCTCCTTCGCACCAAAACCTTCCACTTTCAATATCTGATTCAAATTCATAAAACGTTAATATTATTGTAATAACATTTCATTAATTTACTTATTAAAAATTTCCTTATAATAAACTTACCTTTATAACAGCGTCCGTTGCCCTACCTGCATGCAAAGTTCTCCATCTTCCTCCTTCAGTCTCTGCACGCGAGCACCGCACAAGAAGCAGCTCGACCTTCCCTCTTCTCCTTCTTTCTTATTTGATTGTGTTAGGGTAGGGTTCAACAATCTCCCTCGCATGAGAAGGGCAACTAGATATTGCCTTCCTTGGCACGCAATGACGTTGCACGCAGTCCTCTCCCTCCTCTGAAAGGAGGCTAGGCACATAATCTTAACTCCTACACCGCACGTGCATGACACCACCTCCTCCTTCATCTACACACGAGTATAATGTTGTTGACTCCTCCGGCTAGGGCTTAACATCGAAAGGCTTGATTGGCAATCCCACACACATGCAAAATTCGCTCCTCTAACTCTTCCTCCTTCCACTTGATAAAGTCGTACACTCCTTCCTTCAGCTCCTCTTGCTCTCTTTCTTCTTCGCTCGCTCTCTAAAGGTTACAAGTGAAAGGACCGCAAAAGCTCCCACTTATCTCTAATAATCGAAGTGTTTGGTGGTTATGTTTTGAGGACGGTTATGTTTCGATTAGTCATTTTTTAAATTTAATTTATTATTATTATTATTATCCTATTTCAGTTATTACAATTTCTCCAAATAAAAATATTGTTTTCGAAATTTGAAAAGTATCATGAAAGTAATCATACCTTAAATAAAAAGCTATGGATATCACTTTTACATCTCAGATACTTTCTCCCAAGGAGCATCCTTTTCCGATCCATGCTTTCATAAAATCTTTAACAAATAGAATCTCTCTACTATGAAACTTTTTCACATTTTAATTTAGTATTCTTTCAAGCTCCTCAATATAAGTGAAATCAGGTTGAATATCAACTTAGTCTGCTATCACTCTACTAGATTCATCTACAATATATTTTCTAAGTGAAGAAATGTGGAAAACATTATGCACTCATATATAAGCTCATAAAACAAATTTGTAAGTTATATTACTAATCCTCTCCATAATCTCATACGGACCTACAAAGCTGGGGCTCAACTTTCCTAACTTTCCAAAATGTTGTGCACCATTCAAAGGACTAGCTTCGATAAAGACAAAACTCTTCAAATTAAAACTCAACATGTCAGTGCTTGACATCATATATTTCCTCTGCTTATTTTGCAGTGCATTTAGTCTGTTCCTGATCTGTCTAAACTTCTCAATAGCAGCATTAACCAAGTCAACTCCAATGACCTTTCTTTACCTCTTCAGCCCAACATAAAGGTATCCTACACTTCCTTCCAAACAAAGCTTCATATTGAACCATCCAAATGCTAATCTGGCAACTGTTATTGTAAGCAAACTGTATTAAAGTATATGTAATTTCCATCCTTCACCAAAATCAAGAACACATAACCATAGTAGATCCTCCATAGTCTGAATAGTCCTTTGGGACCGGTCATCCGCATAAAGGTGTACAACTGTATTGAAGGTCAATCTGGTGTCCAAAGCTTCCTGAATCTTTTTCCACAATCTGGAAGTAAATTTGTCATCTCTATCCGAGACAATGGATTTCGGCACTCCATGCAATCTCACATACAATCTTGCTAATCTCTCAATTTAATCGGTTTATCTAATATGTAAGAAATGGACAAACTTAGTCAATCCGTTAATAATTTTCCAAATAACATTACGGCCCATATGTGATCTAGGTAATCCAATCACAAAGTCCATAGAAATCTCATGACATTTCCACTCTAGAATCGGCAAAGGCTGTAACGGACCTTCAGGAAGCTGATGTTCTGCCTTCACTAGCTGACATGAAGGACACTTAGCCACAATGTTTGTCACATTCATCTTCAATCCTAACAACAAAATAATTTTTTTAGATCCTAATACATTTTATTACTCCCAAGGTGAATAATAATGCCAAATAAATGCGTCTCAAGAATCTCTCTCCTCAAATTATCAATATCAGGAATATAAACCTTACCTTTATATTTCAATAAACCATATTAATCTAATACATACTTCCTCCAAGCTGTTTGTCATAAACTGCTCCAAAATTTTCTAAACACTACTATCTTTGGCTAATAAATTCTCAATTTTGCCTTTCATAGTGGACTGCACAGCCAACTGATTTGATTGAATAATATTGTTATCATCAGCATTAATTACAGATAGCTTCAGTTTCTCCAACTCTTTAATTAGTTGTTCCTGCTGAGTAAATAAACAGTTCAAATTCCTGAAGCCTTCCTACTCAGCGCATCCGCAATCATAGTAGTCTTCCTAGAATAATATTGAATATCCAAATTATAATCTTTAATAAACTTCAACCACCTCGTTTATCTTAGGTTCATTTCTTTCAAAGTAAAGATGTACTTCAAACTCCGGTAATCAGTAAATGCCTCGCATCTAACTCCATACAGATAGTGCCTCCATATCTTAAATGCAAACATAGCTGTTGCAAGCTCCAAAACATGTGTGGGGTAATTTCTTTCATGATTCTTCAATTGCCTTGGAGCATAGGCAATGACTTTTCCATGCTAAATAAGTACACAACTCATAACCTTCAAAGATGCATTACTAAAAATATAAAATCATTCGAACCTGATGAAATAACCAACACTAAGTAGATAATAAACAAGACTTAAACTTTTGGAAAGCCTTCTCACAACGATCGAACCATTCAAACTTCACTGTCTTTTGAGTCAACCTTGATAATGCCATAGCAAACTATGAAAACCCCTCTATAAATCTCCTGTAATAACCAACCAAACCTAAAAAACTCCTAATCTCAACAATAATAATAAGTTTTGGCCAATCTAAAATCACTTTGATCTTATTATAATCCACAGATATGTCATCTTAACTGATAATATGCCCAAGAAAAACCACACTTTTAAGTCAAAATTCACATTAAAAAACTTGCCATATAATATATTCTATTTGAAAATCTATAGAACAACATGCAAATGATATGTACAGCTGGCTTCATTCTTCGGATATCATCTTAGCAAAATTAGAAGTATTTAACCAAGATGTGTGAGAATTTTAAAGTACATTCCAGTGGTTGCAAATTTTTTTTATATGTTTCTTGAGGAATTGCAGAGCTACCACTAGCAAGAGTTGATATTGACATTGACGTCCACCAAAGACATCAATAATTCTCAAGTCTCCTTATAGAATGACTTCAAAGGATTTTAAAAATTGATAGAAAAAGACTTTATCAAGCCACAAATAACTCATTTTGTAGTGTACTTGTATTATTTGTTTAAATAGACGAATCTAAGCGATTATGCATTGATTACAAAGAACTGGACCAGGTAAAAATTGAGAATGAATATTCACTGCCAAGGATTAATAATTTGTTTGATTAATTAGAGGGTATTATTGTATGTTTCAAGATTGATTTGAGATCTGGATATCATCAGTTCATAGTAAAAAAGATAGATATAACCAAGAAAACTTTTGGAATCAGGTATGGTAATTGTAAATTTTTAGTTATCTTTTGGTTTAATAAATGGTCAAACAATTTTTATGGAACCAATGAATTGAATATCCAAGTCTTATGTAGATCAGTTTATTATTATTTTCATTGAGGATATTTAGATATTTTTAAAAACTTATGATGATTATGCTAAGCATCTCAAAATAGTCTTGGAATTGTTAAGACAAAATCAATTATTTATAAAATTTTTGAAATATGAATTTTGATTACAAAAGCATTACATTCTTGTGACATATCATCAGTAGATAAGGAATCTTACTAGATCAATAAAAGGTTAAGGCAATTGTGAAAAAATCTACACTTAAAATGTTACAGACGTTCTCAATTTTTTAAGTTTGACTGGATATTATTGGAAGTTCGTTAAGAGATATTAACATATAGTCATGTCATAGTCCAAGCTAATGAGAAAAGATCTTATGTTTGAGTGGAACAAAGATTGTGAGCACATTTTTTAAGAATTGAAGAAGCATTTGACTACCACACCTATATTAGTTATTTCATCAAGAACAGAGGGACTCCAGATTTACAGTGATGCATTATTGAGAGGTATGGAATGTGTTTTAATGCATAATAAAAGAGGAATAGCATATGCATCTAGATAATTAAAGATACAAGAGAGAATATTCCCAACACATAATTTGTAGTTGGCAGCAATAGTATTCACTCAAAATCTGGAGTCATTACCTATATGGGGTAAAATGTGAAGTATTAACTAATCATCAGAGTCTGAAATATATTTTCACACAAAAACAATTGAGTTTAAGAAAATGGCTAGAGCTTATTCATGATTATGATCAGGATAAACAATATTGTCATGACAAAGCAAATGTAGTTATTGATGCTTAAAGTCATAAATTTATAAGTAGTGCAAGATGGATTAGTACATGCGAGATATAATTGATAAGATAATGATGCCTTATAGTTAGAAGTCAAAAGACCATTAGATAATAGGTATCTACATTAATCAACCATGAAAGCAACCATAAGAGACACATATAAGGTAGCCCAGAAGGTTAATAACGAGCCAATGAATATCATAAATTCATTAAGCAACTTCAATCAAGAAAAAGGTTGAATGTGACTATAGATAAAGATGGTGTTATCAGAAATAAGCTACAATTTTAGGTATTTACGGATCTTGATTTGAAATTGCAGATCTTACAAGAATATTATTCATCGCATGCAATCCATCCAGGCAACACAAAATTGAACAAAGATTTGAAATTGATGTTTTGTTTGGTGGGTATGACAAAATATAATGCTAAGTATGTCTCTATATGTCCTTGGACCCAAGCGAAACTGGATCGATTGGTGCTTTGTGGGCTTCCGTGAGGCGGAACAGTAACAACATGGGCAACAGTGGTATCAGAACTTTCTCCCGAGCAAAGCTTAACGGGAATACGAGGTCGTTGTGCCATTTTCTCACTGCTATCTTTTCTTAGAATCTCTGCTCGGACCCGAGGCGATATATTGCACCCCATCCTTCTTATTATCTCGGCAACGGAGCAACGCTCCTTTTGGTCCAACCTTTCAAAAACCAAGCGGGTTTGTGCGAAAGGCACATGTCTCTTTCTCTTCTCACCCTGGCGGCGAGTTGGTGACTGCGTTGCAGCGGCGATCTTATGAGCACTCTCTTCCTTGAGAGCGGCAGACAATGGGTGAAACCTACTTCCTCAGAGAAGAGGTGCGGTCTCAAACAACTCAACTTCCTCCTGCTGAGGAATTTCTTTGGACATAACAGTTTTCAAAGCTTCTTCCCCTTTAGCCTTCAGAACCTTACGGTTGCGATTCCTCTGTTGAGTCCTGGTAAGTCGACTGGACTTCGAACTCGAACCAATTTCAAACACAGATGAAGGTGGGCCAATGGCAAGAACCGGATTCTCTTCGTACAAAATTCCCTTTCCTTTAGACACTAGTGGGGGCAGGTGCGGCCACAGTAATCCGAGCGGGGGTGACAGTGAAAGTCTTTGCAGAAACGGGTGCAGCTCTGGTAGTAACGGGGATAGCTGGCTTAATGGGAGCAGAAGTGACCTTTGCCCTCTTGAGGGAAGGGAAGTCTTGGCGACAATTCAAGTTTAATTTAGTGGACGACTCCTGGACATCCGGGGTAACGACTTTCATTATGACGAACGGGGTCTTACCGAGTACCACTTCAAACTCATCAAATCCAGACCCAAACTTAATCTTAGATCCCACCTGGCGGGCGTCTCTGCTGGTAGGCAAGTTGCACGAGAAGGTCAAAGTTGGGGATGACATTTTTTCTATCAGTTGAAAAATTGTTGAATGTCAGAGTATTGTGCTCTATTTCCGGGTGAAATAACTTAGCTGAAAGTACAAAAGTTGACAAAATTATCTTATGAACTAGGCATTTCTTTCGAAACTTATTCAAGTGATTTTGACTTGAATTCACTTTTGTTGTAGTCAAGTTTGGTTTTTTTTGTTCAAAATCTTGTCTGATTCTTTAACTGTGAATGTTTGTTTTGGGCATTAGGTTGTGAAGTTTTAATATCATCGAGAAAGCCTCAAAGTTAAAATTTGAGTTGACTTGCAAAAAGAATAAGCCGAACTCAGAAGAGAAGTGAAGCGATCACGAGGTATAGAACCCAATCTAGAATTGGAAAAGACTCATTCTACATCGGACTCACTCCGACCCTAACCTACTAGACCTATTGGGTTCCACCCCAGTAAACCCTAAGGATTCTTGAATCCCTCTGTCTAAGGATGGTTAAGCAGACGGTCCTAAAATCCAAGAAGAGTTGACTATACTGGCTCAAGAAAGAAATGAGCACAGTATGTCAACGGAAGAACAACTGTCTGGCTCATGATGAGTATGGACACACTACCGATATATGAAGACAAAACTTCTTGATCAAAATGGAGAGAGGAACTAGTCCCCAGCGGAGTTGCCAGAATTTGTCGGTCAACTTTTTAAAATTTGAAAATATGAAAATAAAAATAATTTTTGAGATTTAATTTAATATAATAGATATATAGTTTGAGTTTTGAAAGTAGAATGTTTTAATTTTTGAAAAAAATGAGACTAAAGGGATCTCATCAGTCTAAAAATTTGCATAATTGTGTCCGATACTGCGAATACTACACCTTCCTGAAAGATCAGTGTAGACCTCGGCGATAGACCCAATCCTGCAAACAAAGAGATTTGTGACATCCGTTTGGTCTGCGAACCTTTTATGTGTGACCAACAAGTTCCCCTGTCTAATACAAAGATTAAATAGGGTTTATTTTACCTGGGTTACAAGTTCCATATAGAGGCAAACCCCTATAGTTAATTACATCTCAAATGACTAGGGTCACTTGAAAAAACTTTCGATAATAATCAAAGATACTAGTCTTCAAGATTTCAAAGTTTAGGTTTTCACGGTAAAATATAGAAAGTAAAATGAGAGTGGCTCAAATATGAACAATCATTTCAAGAGTCCAAAGGAAGAAACAGGTAGCGAATATCATAGATAATGAGGAGAAACCTAAGTGACTTCCCAGACTATCTTACTGTGTGATTGTGTTTTAGAGAAGATATTATTTGAGTGCTCAATCCTGTCAATTTTATTAATTAGGACTTATATTTGCATAATAATTGGTTATGCAAATAACCAGCAGAGATAAGAGGTTTTACGTCATTCTTGACGACAACTTCAGAACATAAGGTGAATTAGGACTTATGTTGCGCAACATGGTTATGCAAAGGCATAAAAGAGGGTGAGGGTGAGGGTGAGGATTTACGTCGCGCTAGGCGAGCTACCTCGAAGTCCTATTGTTTGCTATTGAGACTAAGGAGAGATTGCTGAAGAAGATCCTCTTGCTGCTCGGTCTGAGTTCCTCGTCATGCTGCCTACGAATTTAGCTCTGAACATTCTGCCGTCGAGTTAGCTCCAGGGTTTAAGTGTTTGAGATTAGTGATTTATGTGTCACGATTTTGGTGTCAATGTTTGGTTTTATTTTGTTTCATTTTTTGTTTCAGTTCTGGTTTTGCATGCAGAATAAACATATTGTAGGTAAATAAAATGTGCTTGCAAGGTAAAACACAGTAAAGTAACATGTTGTAGATAAACTGTAAAAGCATACTTGGGCATCTATTTCTGTTGCGTTATTAGTGTTGCGACCATAGTATGATTTGCAGCAGATTTAAATAAACTTGCAAGACAATTAAACAAGTCGAGAAAACCCAGCACAAAATTCAAAAAAATGAGTTGTAAAAATCATGATCAAAAGAAACCCTTAGCCACAAATGGGAGATCAGGACTGGGTGTAAGACATTGGTATAAGTGGGGGCTCAGAGTTGGACTGTGTTCTTCCCGATCATGAACAAGAGTTATCAGCCCGACAATCTACAAAAGTCAGTTCTTAACCTCAATTCAAGTGACTAGCCGTAGACCTTTATAAATTTTCATAGAAAAAATATTTGATTTTCATGCAAAAGTTGTTGTTTAAGTCTTTTTTATACAGAGTTCTTTTTAACATGTAAAAGAAATTCTTATTTTATTTTTGTAAATATTTTGTAAAGTCATAGTCCACGAACTAGTCACTCTAATCGTGCTAGAACTATTGACAACCTAAGAGTGTCGGGGGCAACGATCTCACCAAAAATTGACGAATAGTATCATTGATCATTTTCTCTCTCTTATTGAAGATCCTTGAGGTAGAAGATACTATTCTAATAATATTATTTTGTATTTCTTTTAAGCACACATAAGCAATGTCATAATTACCTTCGCCACTTAGACCCTAGACTTATCCAAATCCGATGATCCATATGTGACATTAACAAATTTCCCCAACTGCCAGGAGGATTTGAGTGTAATACCCAAACTCGAATCCCAGTGCACCGGGTTTCACTGTAGGTTAAGTCATTGCGAGAATTTCACTATTGATTTAATTAAAGAAGCATGAACTACGTCTCAGTGCATTTTCATGTATAGTGTCTTAATCCGTTTGTGAATCAGGGTCAAGTGTCAAGTTTCGTTATTTATTCGCAAATTAGGTGGATGAATGCTCACCTAAGGTGTGCTCCTAAAATCTAGGAAGCCAACACTGAAAAATAGGTGGATGAACTCTCACCTAGGGTGTGCTCCTAAAATCTAGGAAGCCTATGCTGAGACCTAGGTGGATGGACTCTCACCTAAGGTGTGCTCATAAAATCTAAGAAGTCTACACTTTAACTTGTGCTTAAAGTGATTTACAGTGTTATACCCCCAATCAAGTATTTTTCCAACTAATCCTCAAATTTCTAAGTGTTTTCCAAATAATTAAATCAGAAACTCCCACTTTTCGACTTGACCATTTAAAAAATAAATAAAACAAAAGGAGGCAGACCCACCTCCAAAACTAGTAAAGCCGAAAGGGGGAAAATAACAAGTGAATCGACCTAAAAAACATTTAAATGATAATTAAATGAAACCCAAAACAGTAAATAAAGCTCTCCAAATCCGGCCTCAAAATAGTAAATTGAGTTATCAAAATCCAACCCCAAAACAGTAAATAGAGTTATCAAACTCAACCCCAAAACAGTAGGCAAAACTCTCAAAATCAGCTNCAGTGCCAAAATGGTGCCCAAACGATATTAAAACCATGCAAGAATTAGCCCACAAAATGCCCCAAACAACACTTAATTATGTTCCAAATAATACCAAATAGCTCTCACAACACCCCAAAAGCTCTCACAGCACTTTTAACACCTCCAAAAAGTAATTTACTGCACTTGTAAGCTACCTACAGCAACCCAAACTACAATATCAAAACCCAAACATTAATTCCAAGTTTCCTACATCACCCAAACATTAATTCCAACACTTGTAAGCTACCTCAAGCAGCTCAAACTACAATTTCAGGACTCAATAGCACTCTAAAACACTCAAAATCAACATTTCTAAAACCTTCAAACCATACCGATATAAACCCAAGACAACACTTTCAAAACAGCTCTCAAATCGGCCCCTTTTAAAAGCTTCAAACAACACTTTAAAAGCATAAAGACAACACATAAAATAACTCCAAACGGCATATGTTAAGCCCCAAATCGGCGAAAGTGTAGGGAAAAGAGCAATAAAAAAACGACAAGCTAGAACGTCATCCAAATCCTTCTTCCACACAGCAATAATATCGATTAACTGACCAAAAAAAATTAAATGAAGATTTGCATGCATACCCCACAATTTCTATGTATTAACATTTCCGACATCTAAAACTTTACTTTATACATTTACACGAACCAATTCATCCCTATCGCATAAGAAAAAAAACTATCAACTTAATTTTTAAACAGTGAAATGCACCTTTTCGTGCATAGGTTTAAAATACCAAAGTGCATTGTATGTAAACATTAAATTTTAAGTGTTAGCTATGTAAATACATAATGTTAGTGTGCTGGGTATGTAAATGTTCACCAAAGAAAGACGTAAAGCATAAAACTGAGCCAGGGAGGTGTTAAATCAATCATTAAGTCATGTCCATCCCAACAATGGTTGATAATATTCAAAAGTTTAAGCAGAGCCTTAGCTTTGATGCAGGTTTAAATTTAAATACATTTAGCTTTGATACAAGGTTAAGGTTGAATACATTTAACTTAGCATTTAACTTGTATCCAGGTTGAACATAAACAAACTTGTATCTAAATACAGGTTTAAAGTTAAATGTATTTAATTTTAAAGCTTCACACTACCAAAGCTGAACAGAATTCTGCTAAATTTAAATGCTAATTATGTTTAGCTATTTAAATTTAAATAGGACTTTAATGCAGGTTTAAAGTTAAATGTATTTAATTTTAAAACTTCACACTACCAAAGCTAAACAGAATTCTGTCTAAATTTAAATGCTAATTATGTTTAGTTATTTAAATTTAAATAGGACTTTAGCTTTGACTAAACAGATTCATCATTCTCTTCATCGAAATTGCATCAAAGCTACACAGAGAGGATAGTGAAGAGGATGATGACAAAGGTCCTAGCTTTTGCTACATTTAAATTCAGTTATAGAAGCCTTTTGCTACATTTAAATTCAGTTATAGAAGAGAATTATGTTTGGCTAAGTTTAAGGGATAGATTCGCCACAAGTCGATGTTCAAAGAAATTAGTAGCTAAAAGAAAATTGTGTTCGACTCAAAGAGGATCTTCATAAATATCACTTAAATCCTGTATGCAGATACTGAAGAATAATGGTAGATTTACATGGATAGCACACAAAAAATTATATACATTTACGTATCTAATATTCAAACTTTAATCTTGACATATGTATCACCTTACCTTTACATAGAAAAGAGGTATTTTAATTGTAAAAGATAGGTAAATGTATTATCTTATTGCAACAAAAAAAAAATGAGTATAGTGCATATTTATGTGAAAGTTTTAGGCGTTAGATATGTAAATGCAAATGAATTGAGTGGGCATGTACACAAATCTTCTTATATGGAGTGTATTATATAAATAAAATAAGTATGGGAAGAGAACAAGACTTCGTTACCCAATTATTGAAATTGTTGAGGTTCCGTGCTCCAAGCGTTTCAACAGCTCGAAGTCGTGTTCCTTGCTCTTCTACCCCTGCTAACTCCAATTCGGGCGAGACGGGCGAGAGAGAGGGTCGGTCGAGTGATCCTGGTAGATAGAAAGAGTGGACTCCAGCGAGGAGGAGGCATTCGCTCGAGAGAGACGGTGAGCCAAGCAGGTATGTTTGCAAAGAAGTGAGGGGAGGCGAGTCTTTCGGTGGAGTGCGGAGGCGAGCCGAGAGCAAGCCGAGAGAGGAGGAGGCGAAGCAGGCGAGTGGGGTTTCGATGTCGAGCTGGAGAGGCAAGCCGGGCGGGAGGGATTTGAGGAAGAGAGGAGGCGGAGTTTGTGGCTTCGGTGCGGGAGATCGGGAGTCGAGTGGGGGACTCTGGTGCAGAAGGAGGGAGTCAAGTGGGAGGAGGAAGAGGCAAGGTGCAGAGACAGGATCAAGCAGGCGTGCTTCGATGTGGAGGGGGGAGAGACGAGCGCGAGTAGAAGAGAGGAGCGAATCAGTCATCGATTTCTTCTGTGTGAGGAAGAGGGAGGCGTGATTGAGCAGAGAGCGGGAGGACGAAGGAGCTAATCACACGAGAGAAACGGGAGCGGGAGCAAGCGGAGCGGAGGATGATCGAATGTATCCTCTGTCTTCTGTCGAGGCCAATTAGTATAGCCGAATATGAGCTAGTCGTTACGTGAAAGCTTTGGCGGGGAATTGAATAGTTTCCTTGCGCAAAGGAGACTTAATTGGAAAAGAATTATATCTTCATTATATCTGATAATTATGGGATTAATGACATATTTGAATTTTGAAATTTGAAATTTGAAATTTGTGAGCTGAAATAATTAGCCTGGGCTTAGCCCATATCCAGCCCAAGTCAAACTCGAAATGAACCTGGGTTGAGCCCGGGCGCACACCCACTATAAAAAAAATGTGCATCGATTTTCATGTTATTTCTGTGTGTGTGTAACCCTAGCAATACGGGTGTCCTTCTCAGCTAAAGTTGACGTTCCAGACACTTCAGTGTGGTCTGTTTCGTCATTCGGGGTCATCCGGACAAATTAGCCCGTGGGCAAGTTAATTCAAGTCAAAGTCGTGTGTGGTGCAGTGAGTGCATGAATTGCGACGTTCACAAGTATTTGAGTCATAAAGGGTTCACCTAAGGCCGTTTGATTCTATAAGAACTCATTTTTGGGTCCTCTACATGTTGATCCTTAGCCCTTGCAACTAAAAGTTGAGTGCTTGGAACTACTCATGCGAGTTCTTCACAAAAATGAGTCAAGAAGTGGTTCGAAGCTCTACGGGAGGTGGGCTCCATTACTAGTCCACTATGATGGTCAAAAAGGGACTCCTAAGGCTAGATTTTGAGTTCTGGAGTAGGAAACTAAGACCTCACTGAAAATGAGGTCAACACTCACATATGTTACGGAAGGCAAACTTGAACTGACACTAACAAATTTTTTTATTTTATCACTTTTATTGAACTGACGGATATATTTATAAACCATTGCTTGCAGAGATGCTTATAAAATTGCATGTGCATATGATAAATGATTCCTACTAGAAATTTGTTCAGGGGAATATCAAAAGTGTTATGATAGATAGACTATTATACGGACAAAGTGCACAAGCAAGGATGATAGGGAAGCTTATAGAATTCCTGACACTTGATATCTAGACTATAACAGACATATTGAACAAACACTAACGATATTTTTTATTTTATAACTTTTATTGAACTGACAGACATATTTATAAACCATTGCTTGTAGATATACTTATAAAATTGTATGTGCATATGATAAATGATTCTTACTAGAAATTTGTTCAGGGGAATATCAAAAGTGTTATGATAGATAGACTATTATACAAACCAAGTGCACAGGCAAGGACGATAGCGAAGCTTATAGAATTCCCGACACTTGATATTTAGACTATAACAGACCTATTGGTATCAAGGGAGTTGTTGATAGTTGTTATATTAGGATTTGACCAATATTTATCAATAGATCTTTAGCTAACAAGCTAGGTGATGACTCAATAAAATAAATTATGTCAAAGCCTATGTAGGTACAAATGATATTCTTAAAATGAGAGGTATTGAGTATAAAATCAATAAAGATATTCATATGATTATGCAAGGGAAGAATGAAATATACATTAGCTATAGTTTTGTTACTATTTACTTAATTCATACGTCTTACTTTAGATGTTTCACATGATTAAAGCATGCTTATTTTGTGTACTACTATCAATCATATCAGTCATAGTTGATCATGTATATTTTTTTTTATAAAAAAATTACTTCGACACTAATTATTTCACCGAGCTTGTACCTAACTCCTAGATATTGCTAATTTTCAAGAGGGAGAAAAAAGTACCATGGCAATTAGGTATGTGTGATATTGCACAGCTTCTTAATTATAAAGTTTTGGGAAGTTGTAAATACCTTTGGGTACGTAACATTATATGCTTGATATTTTGCCAGCTCTATATTTTTTGGGTGGAATTATTATGCACGCTACCAAGAATTTGAGAATGTGAATGAATTTTGAGTTGAATTGAATTGTAAATATTTGTGACGATTAAGTGAGACTAATTTTTTACCCATTGAGTCCTAATTTGTGCATGTAAAATTTTTTTTTGAGTCATTCATCTCTATTGCACCATTGTCTGGGTCAATTGAGAAGTGACCATAAATAATATTGATCTAAGTAAACAACTTGTTTTACTATGCCACCAGTAGCCCCCACACCATCCTTAAAATATGGCATATTACATACATTATTGATAATTTGTGATGGAATATTATGAAATTATTGATCTATTTGGATTAAATATCTATTGCTAAGAAAACTAATAGAGAAATTTTTACATGTTATTTCCGTTGAAAATTTGAAGCATTCTAATGTAGCTCTAATGAACCAATTATATAAACATAAAAAGTTATGGAAAAAACTTTCTTTCATGTGCCTCTTTATTATCCCTATAACACGTAACATAGTTTAAGCAACCAAATCCTTAAAAATTTATTGTGATATTCTAAGCATGTTACAAATTTTCATTGAATTGTCAGATAGTAGCACGTGTACCCATTTATTCTCAATGTGACTTTACTTCATAATGATCTCTTATCCAAATACAAAGCATAGTGATCGTGAATGAAATATAATAAAGCTGCTAAAAGATTTTTAAATTAAATATGACCCATCAAATCATTAATTAGGACCACATTCTCATTAGTAATCTATCTTTTCTGAATATAATGGGGTTAAGTTCATTTGTCTTTAAAAACAGTGGTAACAACCAATCACTGGATTTGACAAATCTCGAATTCAAGTTAGAAATTTTATGGAGGAAAAGCCATATATTAGGTATAAATTGGATTTGTACGCTAAGGCTAAAGGATAAACTACAATGGGGTGGCCCAATATGAGGAGATTACTGAGATGTTAAGTTCTGACATTAATAATTGAAGCCAACTTTGCAGCCAACATGATTGAGAAATAGATGTTGGATGAAACTAATGTAGATGAATATCATGTATTGTGTAATCTTATGCAGTGGCATCCAAGATACTTTGTGCAATGCCGCAACATGACAAAGCTAAGGCACCGTGCCAGATGTGCTTGGATTTCTTAGTATTATTGAGGTGGAACAGATGGAAGTGAAGGTTGGGATTGTAAGAACATGCACACATGTGCAAAAATTTTAATCTCTAAAGTTGTGATTATGAAAGCGAGCAAACATGATTAAATTGAACCAATTGATGTAATCGAAGATTGAAATTACTTCCAATCATTTTGAGATTAAAAAATACTAATCGACTATTGAAAAGAATTTCATACATATCAGATAATGCCTTCATGGCATCTGTTATCATCTTGATGAGAATGTTGAATGTGTCGTTCATATTTAAAAAAAGGTAAATGGTTCCTAGTGTTTATCTGTTCACTAACTCCTACTCTTATTGATCAGTTGATTGTGGCTTTATTAAGAAATTGTTTTTAGGTATATATAGACTTCTATTTGCCTCTTCAAGAACAAAAATTTTTGGCCATCAATTGATTTTAATCTTATCGTCCTTTATGCTCAAATCTGAAAACTTCTTAAACCAAAGCCCTAACAACAATTAGACTAATAAAAAAACCTTTAAGCCAAAAAGGGGGTGGGGATGAGAAAATAAACACCAACCATCTCAAATACAAGTCATAAATTTATGTGATTCGGTGAAATTCACCTATCACCATGACTAAATATTAAGAAAATATTTCACTAAGCTTCAAAAAAGATGTATACAATGATATTACACTTGACATGAAAAAAGAAAAAAATATAATTTTATTTATATTACTAGTTGAAAAGAAACACAATCAAATGTTACCAAGATAAGGGTAGTTAGAAAGATAGGGCTGCAAGTAAACAAAAGCTTTGATGATGTTTCAAATTCTTTTTTTCTTAATCGCAAGAACATTTTTCTCTCTCTTTCCCTCTACTTCTTCTTTCCTTCTTCCAATTATTTACTCATGAATGTGGGATGTGTTATAAAATTACCATTAAATACTTTGGTAGCATCCAATTAAGACTGTGATAACCTCCATTTATGAATTCATGGTAGTTAATATTGAGGGCTTTATGATAGGGACCACTGAGAACTATTTTCTAGTCATCATCTTCAATAATTAAAATTTTTGATTCCACACTTAACAAGGTTTACTAAATAATAATAGGAATAAGTTAAATGTAATTACTTATTTTGTGGACTACTTCTCTGAGTCAAAATAAAGACACAAGCAAAATCAATAACCAAAGCCATTATGAAATGTTTAAGGTTGAGATATTTAGCTGAATGCTTAATTTGACAGTCATGACTGGTATTGGCATCCTACGATCTTTTAACCAATAGTTCAAGGTCTTATGTGAAAGCTTTGGTGTCCACATTAGGTTCTCTATTAAGTGTCCACATTAGGTTCTCTATTAACCATCAATTGACTAATAGCTAAGCAAAAGAGACAAACAAACCATCATGAACCTACTAGATAGAAAATGATTACCAAGGAGTTAAGGTATAAGGATTTCATTGATAAATCTGTCGGTTCTCCCTACTATCACTACCGAGAAACTTTTCTTTGGCTCTTGGCACCAAGATCATCATGCTTGTCAAGTCCCATAACAACTTTAGTTGTGTCCAAACTACCATCACCTTTATCATCAACTATAACCTGAGACATCCACAATGAGCAAGACATGTAAGACGTACTTGACTTTCAAGAAGAGCATGAAAAAGCCGCTATGTGCAACAATATTTAAAAGCCTTGAATATTCCACCTATTAAACCCCACTACAGATGATCAAGTTTTCAATTTGATGACTTAATGTTGAGAAGAATGGAAGCCCTTGGTTGGCTGAAGGACATGAGAAGTAAACTCTTAATTGATTCATGACATTTATAAAAAATAACCATGAGGATCAAGGGAATATAGACTATATTATGGTTATTAGCGAGAGTTGATAAGAACATGGAATGCTAGCAAGCTTAAACCATTTTATGCTTAAGGCCTCATTTGAAACAACAATATTACAGGGTTTTGTATTTTTAAAAGTAAAGAAAAAAGTTTTATATGTGGTTGTACTACAATCCAAAAAAATATTTTTTTTGTAAACCTTCATTCTTAGTAAAATTTTGGAACTTATTCCATGGTGCCTTACCGAAGTGGTTCATGTGTGACAAAGAGTAAGAAAATACCCTTCATAGCTTCGCACAATCTCACAATCACAACTTCCACTTTCATCTTTTCTGGCACCACATCACTAATAAATTTCATTCACCTTCAGAAATATTATTTGCCTTCAAGCATCAAGTGTACGAGCAACTTCGCCATATTACTGACCTCCCACACAATCCTCAGACGTCGCCCTTCTCGCAATATTCTCCAATAATGAAAATTTAGTTCCACTTAATTGAAGTATTAGGTGTCTCAAACTCACATTTTAAGACTGCAACAATACATGATATTCACCTCCGTCAGCTTCGTCTCTTCCTCCATAACATCAGCTATAAAACTAGCCTCAATTCCCGACGATAACTTCCAGCATATTAACAATCACCCAACACAAGATCAATTTTGTCAGAGTTAATCTTCCAATGCAAGCATAGCAATGCAATTTACACCTTATAAATACTAATCTTCTCCTTAATTTTTCAACCTAATTTCACGATCCGTGAAATCCAGGATAGGGCAGTTCATAAAATATGAAGAAAATTGCCTCTATGATATTCTAGAGAGTAAGATATCCATTACAAAAAGAAATCACCTATGTTTGATCACCGTTAAGTCCCAAAATTAACATAGCCTTAGATACGTGGCATGAAAAACATGAAAATTCACTCAATGTGCTTTTGAAGAGGATAAAAGAGTGAGATCAATGTTATTAGCAAAGAGATAGATTCACTATCGAGATGCATGCCATCGTTAATCAGCGGTGTGTATGTGACTTTGGGTCATCTTTTTGCCTCAAACTCTTTTTTTTTTCTTTTAAAATAATGATTAGAAAAGTTTTAAGAATAAATTAAAATAAGGGGAGGTGAATATTAAAAATATCTCACCAGAGTTTCTGTCAATTCTCTACCTATTCCCATCAAATAACCACCACTCTAAGATGTTGTAAGATAAACCTACTACTTAAATTTCAACTTTTTTTTTAAATTATAAATGTGATTCATTTTAATAGTTTAATATTATGGTTGTAATTCAACAATTTATTTAATTAATATAATTAAAAATTTATATAAATCACATGAATCTAGAATTTTAGGTGATTACATTTAAATTGAATGTGTTGCATTGCTAGTTCTATTTGATATGAATGTGTCAATTAAAATTTAATTAATTCATATGTCATTTGAAAATTTAGAGATGCTACTCATATTTGACATAAATACTCTTTTACATATTTGCATTGAATCAAGTATTAATTACAATGTATGCTAACAACATCTGTGCTCCATGATTATTATGATTTGCACTTGGATAAAAGGCTACATATTAAATCAAATTATACTAAGCATAAATATGAAAGTTATTATCTGAACATCTAATAAGATTCTATAGTATTTTTACAATATCACAAAAAAATTTTAATGATTAAAGCTAATATTTTATAACATATCAAAACTAACTCTATTGTATGCTCCTAAAATTGATACATACTAAAAAACTGAGGTTTTATAAAGCCTTAGTTAACATCTACAATTGATTAAAAGGAGTTGCAATGCAAGGAAGTGGTCAAGTTTGATCACTAAGCTAGTATAATAGAAATTTAAACTCTAAGTAGGAGATTGATTAGTGTGAATTCAAAATTTCTAATTATTAAAATGATGGTTACCAAAGTCTTAAATAGAAGCAACGATAAAGTCATAAAAGGAGCCTAACACAAAGTCTTAAATGAAGGCTAGCTACCACAAAAGTTTGTAATAGTGATTAATCATTAGTGATCGAAAGGTAAAATCTTCACTATATAAATCTAAGTAATCCTCACTTATAATGAATCCCACTGTCATAAACAAAAAATGATAAAACCAAAAAAAGAGGAGATAACAAGACAAGAGAGGAAGAAACTCCTAGAGAAGAGAAAAGAAAGAGAAGCATCACAATCCTTTTCTCCATATGCAGTCCTCATATTCAGAACAAGTGGTTGTCTCTTTTCATTTATTAACATAGACAAAGGATTATTTTTATCTTTATTCATGTGAAGTACAATCTTTACCCTTATACATCTTTCGAAGCTTAGTAAAATATTTTCATTCTGTGTGGTTTGAAATGTAGATTTACCAAACCACATAAATTTGTGTATTGTGCTTGAAATTTGGTGCTTATTATCTCATTCTCATTTAATATTTCATTACTTTTTAATTAAGATCCTAACAGCTAAAGAAGAACCAAATTTGAGTAAAATACACTAATGGTTAAATCCATTATCAACCTAAAAGATTAAGTGGAAGAAGTAGAGAGTTTAGACAGGACATATATGGCATTAAGACTAGAGGGGTGAGCACTGAATGCTAAGCATAACCTTCAAGCCAATAGCGTCCACCAAATAAGTTGGGTCGGTTCGGTGAGCCAAATATAGTCTAGGAAGGTTTATTGTAGTGTAGCTTCAAGAACTTCCTGCCATTCGGATTACCATCATTAAGTGTTGACAAAGAGATGCTATGTTGTCAAAAAATGATTACTCTTTCCTAAGTCACTAGATAATTTGAGACTCAATCTAATCACAAAGAAAATAAAAGAAAGTCTATAAATTAATCAAATAAATTCTTAAGAAATATCTTTTAAAGAGGAATAGAAAAAATGCATCCAACCAAAGAAGAACCCAGAAAAGAAGAATAAATTGCCTAAAAAGTCTAAAAAAAATGAAACCTACCAAAAAATTTTCAAGAATGAAAAGAATCACATAATTTTAAAATGTGATGAAGTATATTTATTCACTAAAAGAAACAAATGATGACACTTAAATCTACCATGTCATAGTGATATATGAAGCTAAGGTGCAGTTACTTATACATAGCTAGTGACAAGAAACGAAATAGCTGAGACTGTGATTACGAAGAAAAAGGACATTGTGGTCACTCATTAGTGTCTAATATCGAGAAACAATGTCAACACAACATTTTACCTAAAATGTCAACTTAATTAAGAAAATCAAATAGAAATATGAAAGAAGTTGAGATTTACACTGAGAAGCTTTACTGTTACTGTTGTTCCAATACGCCCTCGGAGTTTTTGGGCTGCGGCTTCACTATTAATTCCAGCAACACTTTCTCCTAAAGGCAAGATGAGTGTAATTAAAAATGCTTTCCCCGATAAAGTTCACTTCACATTCAATTAGCATGCAAACATGACAAAGAAATAGAAGTTGTGGATATATTAAGGTTTTTTTCACATGCAAACTATTAGAGAGTGCAAAATCTGGAAGAGATTATAATGCAAAATGCAAGGTTCAGATACACTCCACGATCAAAAGAAAAAAAAAGAAAAAAAGAAAGAAAAGTTGTGACTTTATATTTACATTTGAGAAGCACATAAAATATTAGAAAACTACATCACAGATTCCCTCAACAGAAATACCAGTGCTAGATACAAAATATAAGGTTGCTGAACTAACCATCAATTTCAAGAAGCTCATCTCCTTCATGAATACCAGCTCTGGCTGCTGGGCTTCCCTCAATGCAAGACAAAACTATCTGTAAAATGACTTCAACTTGTAAATAACTGAACATACACATTTAACCATAAAAATAATAAATGGCAACTTTTCAGGAGATTAAAATCAGCTGTAAAAGTTTTATGAAGGCTGCATACAAGTGTTGACCTCGTTCTTAGTGAGTTCTTAGTTTCTTACTCACAGAACCCAAAATCTAGCCTTAGGAGTCCCTTGTTGACCATCATAGCGGATTAGTAATGGAGCCCACCTCCCGTAGAACTTTCAACCACTTCTTGACTCATTCTTGTGAAGAACTCGCACGAGTGGTTCCAAGCACTCGACTTCTTGTTGTAAGGGCTAAAGACCAACATGTAAAGAGCCCAAAAATGAGTTCCTATAAGATCAAACGGCCTTAGGTGAACCCTCCATGACTCGAATACTCGCGAACGCCGCACTTAACGCACTTGCTACACCGCACACGAAGTTGACACATCTTTGGCCCGACCGTCGACAAACTTGTCCAGAATACCCCGCATGACGAAACAGACTGCACTGGTGCGTCCGGAACATCGAATTTAGCTAAGAAGGACACCTATATCACTATGGTTCCGTGCACAAACAAATAACACATTTTTTTTTGGAAAGCGGGTTGAGGTTCAGCCCAAGTGCGGTTTGGTTTGAACATGCACCAGTTGCACAAAATCTCACACGATATTACAATTTGAACCAGAAATTTTGAATTTCAAAAGAAAATCCGCCAAATCTCACTTTAATTAGGTGTTATGAGCTGTCCATTTGAATTTCTCAATCAACGGAATCCATTTAATTCCCGACATAACGTCTTTATCGAAGGGGCGTGATACAAAGATCCAATTTTCTTCCCATCGCTCCCCAGCTCGCCTCGCCTCTCTGCATCGAAGCTCGTCTCGCCTCACCTCTCTGCAGTGAAGTCGAGCTCGCCTCATCTCTTCTCTCTGCATCGAAGTTCCGCTCACCTCCTCCTCACGCAGAAACCCTAGCCCGCTTCGACTTACCCC
>NEWO01000379.1:367170-379831 GCA_003013225.1 Phalaenopsis aphrodite
TCTTCATAAATGTTAATAATGCAACTGTTAGGAATGCATGTAGCAGGTAGAATATTCCATTTGACCATCCTTTTGATCATCCATTTTATCATTGGTGGCAATAGCTTCACTTGGTCGTATTTGAGAATCCCAAGCGGATTCCCCTGTCTATCGTTCGTAAAGTTGTAGCAACAACCACATTAGATGGTGATTCTTCCCTTTCCCCTCATCCATTTCTTTGGCTCGGAATATGTCCTTTCCATGAGAAGGCCCGCTTGGCCTCTATCCTTCAAATCGAAGGTACAGTCCAGAATGCTTTTCTCATCACTTTCTGAAAAAACCCTGGTATATAGCTCCAGGCCTTCTAATATGTTGACGAACTTCCCCTAAACTTCTTCATAAAACTTGAATTATCTTTTATTTACTCTGCTTATCTTGTAGTATTCTACCATACCAGGATTCAGCAGTTGTCGCGGACATTCCTTCCTTCGAGCATTGGCGGGAACCCAAACTGGCTCTAGTTGATCCAAAACATAAGATTCAACCTCTAGTGGGATGTATTAACCTGGGCTCCATGGTATACATTCGTCTGTCCCTAATGGAATATATGGCTCATCTATCATAAAGTCTGAAGTCTGAGACCTGCTAGTGCTTGAAGTGTATTCTTCCAATGTACTGAAGTGCTGTAAATGCAGAACGTTGCAATCCAGACATTCTACAAATGCGTCCGTGACTGATGTCCCGACTGGTACCTCAACGTTGCATGTTGGGTAACCCTTGCATAAGATATCTAGAACTGGGAGCACATCTGATTGTGTCACAAATCTTGACTCTTCATCCGTAGTGGGCTGACTGGCAGAAGTTTCTCTCAGATCTGGGTCGTAAATATGTCCCTCAGGAATGGGGGTAAGAAAATTGTTCACGTCTCTCTAGAATTTGTGTTCCTATCGCAGAAAGGCTCTCTGCTTCTTTCAGCTGGCATTTCTGCTCTGCATCTTGCGAAGCAGAGTATTTGGTAATCATTCATTAC
Source organism: Phalaenopsis aphrodite (assembly GCA_003013225.1). Lineage (NCBI taxonomy): Eukaryota > Viridiplantae > Streptophyta > Magnoliopsida > Asparagales > Orchidaceae > Phalaenopsis > Phalaenopsis aphrodite. Next base: position 368,180 of record NEWO01000379.1, read on the forward strand.
AGGCGGCTATCAGGTCCCTTGCTGGAGTAGCTACCATAAAGGGCAGACGGCTGGGCCCCTCCATCGGATCTCGTTCCGCTAGCACGTTTTTACCTTTGCGTGACACATTGTCTTGAGTGTTACCCTCAATAGTGAAGGCACTCCCTCCTTTTCTTTACTGCTGACTACATCCATTAGATGACCCTTGTAGTCCATATCAACTTGGTTAAAATCCACGATTCAGTCTATGACACCTCCTTGCGGCGTCATCTCCTCATTCAGTGCAAGGTTCCAGCCATCCTGGAAGGCAAAGATCAGCCTCTGTCCTGACATTTTTCTGCAGACAACAGGAAAAAAACATCAGCAGGCCAAAGCTTGGCATGAACAAGAGCAAAAGAAAGTATTTATTAAAGTAAATTTTAGTTTGTTTTGGTGAAGAGGATTATTCATTTTATGTGTGAGTTTCGTTTAATTTAGTAGGGTATTTAAATTCAAAAGTAGAGAAGAGAATGTGTGAAGTTCAAAAAAAAAAATTTTTCTCTAAATTTTCATTATAATGAGGTTAATAACAAAATTTGGACCCGGTCATAGACATTTGGCCACATAGATAACCCTGAAATAATCAAAGTTTCAAAGTTTCAAAGAAAGCAGAGGCAAGCAACATTGAGCAACATCAGGTTGCGTAATAGGTTTTTAGGTATCGTTCATTTATCGGTAACATGGGTCTTTCGCCCTGAAAGTCCACTAACCGGTATGCTCCTCCTGTATAGACCTTCTTAACGATAAATGATCCCTCACAAGTTGGCTCGAATTTTCCACCTATTTTGCGGTGTGCAAGAATAGGTCTTTTGAGCACAAGCACAAGGTCACCAACTTTGAATGTCCTTGGGCGGACCAATTTGTCATGGGCTTGTACCATCTTCGCCTGGTAGAGCTCCAAATGTTGTTGGGTATCTAGTTGTTTTCCCTTGAGACTCTCTAGTTCTTCAAGTCTGAGTTTTGCACTTTATTTCGTTGTGAGTTGGTTGGCAATGGCGACTCTAAGAGATGGTGTCTGGACCTCGAGCGGTAGTACGACCTCAGCCCGATACACGAGCGCATAGAGTGTACACAAAGTGGGAGTCCTGAAAGTCGTCTGGTAGACCCACAGGGCTTCTAATAATTTGTTGTGCCAATCCCTTTTGTTTTCATCCAGTGTTTTCTTCAAAATCTGTACCAGTGTCTTGTTGAAAGCTTCATCCAAATCATTTTCTCTAGGATAGTAAATTGTAGAGTATCTTCAATCTATCCCATGTCTTCTAACGAAATTGTTGATCTTTGTACTTTTGAAAGTTGTCCCATTGTCAGAGATTATTCTTCGTGGTACTCCGAAACGATAGAAAATTTGGCTTTTGAAAAATTGAAGGACATGGTGTGTCGTAACCTCACGTAACGATACTGCCTCTACCCATTTGGAAAAGTAATCTGTAGCGACAAGTATAAACATGTGTTCTCTGGAAGATGGAGCGTCTATCAGACCTATTATGTCCGTGCCCCAACACTCGAATGGCCACGAGACAACAGTTGGGTGTAGCACATTTGGAGGCTGGTGTAAGAACACCCCATGCACTTGGCATTGGTGACATCTTCTAGCTGTTTCCATGCAATCAGACATCATTGCTGGCCAATAATACTCAAGTTTTTTTATCTTCAGTTTCATTTTTGGCCCTGACTGGTGAGCACCACACAATCCGACATGTACTTTTTTGACAATATTCTGTGCTTTGGCTCTACTCAAACACTGTAGCCACATCTGGTCAAATGATCTTCTGTAGAGAATATTTACTACCAGGGCATAACACATAGCCCTCCTTGTGATGTGGTGCGCCTAAGACTTGTTTTCTGACAACTTTCCAGCATACCAATATTCTATTAATGGCTTGCACCAATCTTTGTTGATGTCTGCAACTTTATTTATTGTTTCTTCTTTTCCAAGCTTGTGTAGAGTTTCGAAGTTGTTTCGAGACAAGACTCGTCTTCCTTGCACCGTGACTCCAATGGAATCCTCCAGGGGACATGCCATTTTCTTAACGAGTTTTGCTAGAGTGTCGGCATGGACATTATCTCCCTGAGGAATCTGATAGAAAGCCACCTCAGGAATATGCTCCAAGAGCTTCATTGTGTACTGATGGTACTCTAATAATATTGGTTTCAGAATTTTGTATTGTCCGACGACTTACTGGATGACAAGTTGAGAGTCACCATAAATGACAATGTTTGTTAAATCCATTGACATTGTCAATTCCAATCCAGTGATTAAAGCTTCATATTCTGCTTCATTGTTGGTGCACGACTTTGTCAGGTGGTATGAGAACCTCATCATACCTTTATCTGGCATGATAAAGATCAACCGATCCCTGCTTTGTCTGGTATAATTGTGTCTGATCCTTTGTTTTTCTTGGTTAACAAAGCACCATCAAAGTACGTTTCCCAGCGTTGTGCACTGGAAAATTCTATTTGTAGTATTTGCTCGTCTGGTAACTCGGTGTTGAGAGAGGACCCAGCTAGTAGTGGGTGTGCAGCGAGAAAATCTGCTAGTATCTGTCTCTTGATAGCACGAAGGGGAACAAAAGTTATAACAAATTGCAATAAGATCATTGACCATCTTGCTAAACGTCCGGAAAGTGTTGGTCGGGTCATCAGATATTGCAATGGATTAACTTTTGAGATTAGGGTAATATTATGAGAAAGCATGTAATGTCTAAGCTTTTGGGCGGCAAAAATTAATGTCAGACAATGCTTCTCAATAGGTGGATACCTTACTTGCGTCAGTATTAGACGACAAATCAAGTAGTAGAGTGCATTTTCTTTGCCCTCATCATTGACTTGGGCTAAGAGGGCTCCGAGAGAGTCATCCAAAGCCGCGATATAAAGTATCAACGGTTTCCCTGGGTTAGGGGCTGGCAAAACAGCAGGTGTCATTTAATATTGTTTAACGTCCTCAAAGGCCCGCTGGTATCTCTGTTCCCAAATAAATTTGGCGTCCTTTTTAATTAATGCCGAGAAAGGCTGACACCTACCTAAGAGATTAGAAATAAAGCGTTTCAGATATGCCAACTTCCTCTAGAAGGAACGTAGTTGTTTCAAGGTTTTAGCAAGAGGCATTTCCAAGATAGCTTTAATCTTATTCGGGTCGATCTCGATTCCCTGATGACGGACAACGAAGCCTAAAAATTTTCCAGAGGTAACGCCAAAGGCGCACTTTAAGGGATTTATTTTAAGGCCATATCATCGTAACCGTTCAAACACAATCCTCAAATCATACAAATGGTTTATTTTTTGTTTAATTTTGATGAACAAATCATCCACTTAGCATTCTACTTGGTTGTGAATGAGGTCATAAAAAATCTTCGTCATTGCACATTGATATGTTGCTCCGGCGTTCTTTAGGCCAAACGACATCATTATGTAGCAGAAAATTCCAACCTGTGTTCTGAAAGCTGTAAGTGCTGCATCCTTGGGAGCCATCTTGATTTGGTTGTATCCCGATGATCCATCCATGAAGGAGAAAATTTCATGTGTTGAAGTGATATCCACCATCATCTCTGGTATAGGTAGTAGAAACTCGTCTTTTGAACATGCCTTGTTCCAATCTCTGAAGTCAACACAAACGCGAATCTGTCCATTTTTCTTCTTAACAGGTATAATATTAGCCAACCATATGGGATACTGCACTTTTTTCATAAAGTTGGCATCTATCAACTTCTTCACTTCGGTGATAACTTGTAGTTCTATTTCAAGGTGCATTCTCCTAGGAGCCTGTTTTACTGGGGTTATATTCTTGTCCACCCCAAATTTATGGACTACAACCTCTGCTGACATCCTGACATTTCATTGTAGCTCCATGCAAAGCAGTCTTTGAATTCTGTTAATAGTTTGACCAATTATGCAGATTCTTCGTCATCAAGTAGCGAATTTATAAATGTAGGCCGAGGTCGTTCTTCAGTCCCAAGGTTAATCTCTTTCAATTCATCGATAGTAGATTTAATTTCTTCCTCAAATTCTGGTGGAGCATCTTCTATTGGTTGATCAGTAGAGTTATCCTCTACATCGAGCAATCCTCTTCTGACTCACTAGTAACAACCATGCAAAATTCAGAATCATCGACTGACCCAACTGTACCAAATCCGAGACCTTCTTTTGAATTTGGAGTTCAACTTTTAGGATTCCATAATTTTTCAAAAAGTTGAAATCTATCTTTTGGCATTTTTTTTTTGTAAGTGTCCCTGTTAAATTAACTTTTGAACACAAGGCGAGAAGTAACCAAATGGCAATTTCATTAATTTGTTAGAATCAACATCCAAATTTACATGTTTTTGAAGCTCAGTAGAGGTAGAAGCACGGTAAAATTTGATCGGCTTTGAACCAACACTAAGGACTTCCTTGACCTCTAAACTCTCGACCTTTTGCGGGAGAATCGGAGCAAGGGTCATAGTATTCACATAGTGGTTTATCCGATCATACATTGTTTCATATTCTTTCTTCTCTGTATAATCTAGGGATATCTTGTACTGAGGTTTCTTCTGCTTTTTCATCATTATTTCATCTTCAGAACTATGTTCATCACCAATGTTTATGGTTGGCCTAGTCTATTCAATAATTAAATTGATCTTTTCTCATCCACCTCCCCGGCTTCGACTTCGGGTGCGTGAACTAGAAGAACCTCCACCAACTCGTTGTAAGGGAGTGGTAGAAGGTTGTTGAAGCAGAGTTGTTTGGCTTCCTCTTTGTGATTCTTTTGAATCTTCATTTTTTATTTGTCAAAATCTCACGTGAGAATACAATCTTCTTTGGAGGCTCGTAGTAGGCAACATCTTCATGGATACCAACTTCATGCACTTAATATGGTTGAAGGTCTCCCTTGATGCAATTCTCTTGATCATCTTTACGGTATTTGATGCACTGGTGTAGAGATGACGAAACCATATTATGCTCATGAATCCATGGTCGACCCAATAGAGTGTTAAAAGAGGTCTCAGCATCGATGATATGAAATTTAGCGGTTGTCACAAGTTCTCCAACCTTCATAAGTAATGTAATTGATCTAAGGGCTCTTTCTCCCTTTTGGTCGAATCCTCTTAACATCATCTTATCGGTCGTAAGCTCTTTGGCTTCAATTTCCAAATAGGCCAATGTCCGTAGGCTCATCAAGTTAAGAGATGCTCCAGAATCCACAAAAACTCTAGATAACACAAATCTGCCAATGTTGACGGAGATGTAGAGCGAGCAACTGTGGTCGGCGGTACCGAACAGCAAGACTTCATCTGTGAAGTTTACCCTCTGACTGTTCTAAGCAAATTTCTGGATCAAGAAAAGTTGTAATCAGAGATTCTCTCATCTCTTTTGATAGAATCAAAGCATCGTAGATGCTCAGTCGGGCTTGTAACTTCCTAAGATGAGCTAGCACGTTGTAGTCTACTTTGTAGGATCCTATAATTTTATCTTGATCATGTGGTTCTTCCACTGGTGGAGGTGGGAGTATCTCTTCTCGAGTCATTATTTGTTTTCCTTTATCTGTTGGAGCTATTCTTGGTGGTAACACTTTTCCGCTTCTTAAGTTAACTTTTGTGACTTCTTTTTCTTGAGATATCATTTTTGAATCTTCCGGTGTCTCTTCCTCTATGTAGGAAAGATCTAGGTTGATGGCAAGCGGTCTACCATGATGCTTGAGAATTGACTCTTCGTTATCGGTGTTGTCGTAAGCGATATCATTGATGTCTTCTTTGGACTTGACAATGAGTTCATCAGATTCAAGTACGATTTGAGGATCATTTTGACAATCGAGATTACATCTAGATCGGTCATAACCAGTTACGTTATCACAAGAAACAGTCAAAACGTAGCCAAAATCACAATCATTATATTCATAAGACCCCGGGGGGAAAAAAAGATAATCATGCAAATTCAAGGGTTCGAGGATTATCTTCCTCAAATAGGAGACAACCAATCTAGTAGAGGCGGCCCCTACCCTACCCCCCGTGCTATCAATCTTGGCAGTGACGCTTTTCTTCTTCTTGTTCTTTGTCCTTGACGATGACTGATCTCCTGATGAAACCTTCATCTCGGGCATGGTATGTTGCAGACTCTGAATGGAGGCTTGTTTTGTTGCAGACTGGATCTTCTTTAATATCTTCTTAGATGATCTGCTTCATACCTCATTCCATCCTTATTCGGTATTCATTGAAGCTTGCTTCAATGAATCTTGTTTTTTATTAAGGACCCTCTTGAGTTCATCCCAAATTATACTCCATCCATCTGTTCCGGCATATGGATCAATTGGGGAGATTGGCTCGGCCGAAATCATGTTTATGGAATCTTTTTCAGGTTCTCTTAAATATTCTTTCGGGGTTGTAATGTTCTCTTCCTTTAGGTTCTTCTCGAGCCAATCTTTAAAGACGAGTCATTTTTTATAGTGTGCCCAAGCAACCGGTGGTGTGGGCAATAATTTGGTTCATTCTTCTTATCCACCTCTTCGGGTTTCTTTTGATCAGGTAGTTTGAATTCTGGTTTCTTCATCAGGCTTTTGAATATTTTAGGTACAACTTCATCCTTGAAAGAATGCACAACTTTCTGTCGCTCTAACAGGGATATTCTTTTACCTACTATTCGAGGTGATCCCTCCTAACGCGGGCGTTGGTTGGATTGACTACTCTATTTCTGAGAGTACTGTGATGAAGACTAGCGATGTTCTTCTACATATATCTTTATCGGCTGTTTTCCTTTGTCGACAGTCTCGACAACTCCTAATTTATTTTCGAACACTATGGTCACCTTAGCCTGTTCATGTGGCTCCATGTGCTTCATTTCTTCTTGAAGATTGCTGGCTTTACTGAGTAGCTTCTCGAAGGATTTGATGGTGAGTCCCTTAAGCATGAAAGCTACTGGTCCATGAATGCTCTTGAGTAGAATCTCAATCGCTTGATGTTCCTGTAGCTGAGGTTCACATTTCATGCTAAGGTTTCTCCACCTCAAAATATAGTCTGCCAAAGTTTCGCTGGGCTTTTGCTTCTCCATCATGAGCTCTCCAATAGGCACATGGAGTTACACCCTGACAAATATTTTCACAAATAACTGTTCCAACTTAGAAAATGTTTTACTGACCCGTTGGGCAAGTCAGCATACCGTCGAAAGAAATCCCTTACAAGCTGCTGACGAATTGCTGGCAGAGTAGGGCTTCATTATTCCTTGTTTTGCCATAACTGGCTCGGAAATGTGCTATGTGCTGTTTGGGATTTCCAGTCCCATCGAATATCTTGAAGTTTGGGGCCACAAAACCCTTGGGGAAAGGTATGACATCGAACTCCTCTGGGTAAGGTCTACCCTTTAAAATTGATGCACCGACCTTAGATTTGGCTAAGGCGTCCCGCACTTGTTCAACCATCTGCTTGAATTCCTTTTCTAGCATGGAACCTAATGGAGAATCTTTCTTTGGTTGTTCATCTTTGTCTGCTAAAGTAGCGTCTCTTCTTTCATCCGTGATGTGTATGATTTTTGGCTGATTAATCTCTAGAGAAGCCAATCTCGCTGCTTGTGATTACTCCTGAATGGTGGCCATGGCGGTCATAGCTGCAGTCATCTCTTCTTTTCTTTTCTCCAGTAGACTGACTTGCTCATCCCTTAGGAGGATAACCCTACGCAGCTCATCTATGACATTTTCTTCGGTGTGAGGTTGAGCTTTACGCGTAGATGTGGTAGCTCTGGTTTCGATCACATGGACATCCATGAAATCCTCCTCCAGGTAATCATTATAATCAAAATCCTTATTGTCATTATTGACGGAAATTCTGTGCTCTCGAGCTAACTCAGAAATCTTAATCCTGAGTTTTTCAACTTTCTCTTCAATTATTGATTCCTTGATTGCTTTAAGATCTGGAGGACCTTGGTGGATATCCTCTACTTATTCCTACATCTTGCTGGCTATTGTCATGACAATGTCAGATACTTCAGGCACTAGTTTTACTTCCTGTCCTGCAGGCTCACTGAACTGTATCAGTGCAGCGACCTTGGGTACCCATACTCTCTTCTTTTTCGATGATAATGTCTCAGAACGGGGCGTCTTAGTGGAAACATCGGTATGTCAAGGGAAGGTATGCTCCCCGTGGTGTAGACCGACTACAGTGTCAGGTAATCGCTTTGTCTTTATCTATGGGATTGCAGGAATGACGAGTAAGATCTTCGAACCCAGTCTCGACTTAACCGGTCAACGGCTTGTGGTCCTGGAGGCAGTATGATCAGTAGTAATCACTGCGGTATCAACTCTATTCCCTATGCAGAGCCAAACAAGAATGTGAGTAGGCGGTGCTTCAGTTGTCTTACGGGATTGATTGGCAGATTTGATGCCTTTCAAAATTTCCTCCTTCACGCGAGGGGAAATTACATCTCCCACTAGTTTAAGTAACTCGCTAACTGAACATCCTTCTTTGGTAGCAAGCCTTATGAAAACTGCGCTAACTCGAGTGATAGGAGTGAATTTCTTTTCCTCCTTCCTGTGTCCATGAAGTGATGGTAATGCGGCAGCGATCCTCTGGATACTCTCATATCCATCAGTATCTGTCAGAGGATGGAATCTACTCCCTCATAGGAGAGGATAAATTTCTGGTAGAACTTCTTCATCTTGATGAGGTTCCTCCTCAATGGGTGTCTCCTGGAGAACGTGGGCTTTAATGGCCCTCCAAACTCTTCTATTGTGGTTCCTCCTTTGAGTTTGGGTCAGTGGTACAGTCCTTGAGCTTGAAACAATTTCAAACACGGGTGATGGGAAAGTTAATCCCTTAGTCGGGTCTTCAACAATCATCACTTCCTTCCCCTTAGCAGCAGCAGGGATAACTGGTTTGGCGGGTGCCGTGACGACAACAACTTTAGCCTTCTTGCAGGCAGGGAAGTCTTGAAGGAAGTTCAGATTGAATTTTGCAGACTGTTCTTGTATTTCAGGAGCAGCAATCTTCATTACCACAAACGGAGCTTTCCCAAGGATGACCTTGAGACCTTCAAAATTGGCTCCAAATTTGATGGTAGGAGCAATGTTGCGAGCTTCGTGACTTGTCGGCAGGTTGCACAAAAAAAGTCAGCATTAAGTAGGCCATCATAGTAGGCTTTTAAAATACAAATTATTTTAGGGTTAGCTATATGACCAAAAACCTCATAATCTTTAGTGTAAGCACTGAAAATAGAGGTTGATCTGTAGACAGGGCGGGCCTTAATTTATGGGTATTTTAAAAAAAAATTAAGGGGTGTAAAATTTAATTAATGCAATAAAGTTTCAAAGTGCGCGCAACACAACAAGATTTGGTTTAATTTGTAGAATAACCAATCAAATTTGGAAGGGAGATGTGAAATATTTTAGGACTCAGTGCGGGACCTAATTAGTGGCAGAAAATGCCCAAGTTGAACTAGTCCACCGACACACCTATTGGGGATCCGACCCCATATAAAAATTTAAAGAGTCCTTAATGACCTTCTGAACCCCTCTATTAAAAAATGGCTGAACAGCTAGTCCTGAAGTCCAAGGAGTTGATTGTACCTTCCCAAGATAGAAATGGGTAAAGTATGTCAGCAGAAGAAGGGTAATTTGGTCCAAGAGGGGCGTGGACACATTACCAATGTGTGGAAATAATATTTCCTGATTTGTATGGAGAGAAAGCTCACCCCCAACGGAGTCGCCAGAAGTTGTCGGCGGCATTTAAAGTGTTTGTGGGGAGTTGCCCGTAAGAAGCTGTCGGTCGCCGGCATCAAAATCCCGTCGTCTGCTTCGGAAGGACGTTGAAGTATTAAATCAAACTGACCCCATATTTTTCATAGTTTAAAATGAAAGAGCATTGTACCTCAAATCTTGTATCTATCCCTAATGATAAACACAAGACTTGAGGATGAGGCTCGATCAAATAAACTAAGGAATATATGACATTTGTTTGGTCTGCGAAACCTTTGTATTTGCCGACAAGTTCTCCTATTTAACATAAAGGATTAAATAGGGTTTTTATTAAGCTAGGTTCAGACATGCTTCCTATAAGGGTAAGCCTCTATAGTTAATTACATCTTAAATGACCAAAGTAACTTAAGAAGACTCTCGATAAAAATCAGGAAATATTATCTTAAAGGAATTTCAAAGAGTATGACTTTTCAATGAAATCAGACAGAGGTGTTAAAGGGGATTGGTTCAAATTTGTAACATTTTATTGTAGAATCCAAAGGAGGAAGAACTAGGGGATGTCATGGATTCTAGAGGAGAGCCTCAGTGACTTCCCAAGCTATCCTAACGTTTGGTTTGAATTTAGAGGAGAAAAATATAACTATTTCATCCTGCAAATTTTATTAGTTAGGGCTTATATTTGTGTGAAAAAATCACACAAGTAGCCTGAAAGATATGAGGATTTAGGTCATGATAAACGACAACCTCGGAATCCTATGATGAGTTAGGGCTTATATTGTATAGCAGGGCTATGCAAAGGCCTAAAGATGATGTAAGGATTTACGTTGCATAAGCAAGAAACCTCAAAATCCTATGGCTTGATTGTTTAAGTCCAAGAAAGGAAGATTGGTTTAGCTGGGGAAGACAAGTTTTGCTGTTGAAGATGGTCGTGTTGCCCACCATGCTAGCTCCAAGATCCTCACCGAGATGAGTTTGAGTTTTATAGTATGTCAAGTCAAAATGTCAAATCAGGTGGCCCTATGGCTTAAGTTCTTTAAATTTTATGAGGGCTTATTAAAGTTGACGAGAGTGACACTAGTTAGGATCCTACGGTTCCGTCGTTCCGACACCACTATTTTTTATTAGATTTACTTAGTCCAAATGAATTTACTAAACCCAACTTAATGCGTTCCATAATTTCATTTAAACCGTGGGAGGCCTCGTTAGCAACAGTAGGTTATCTCCTCTAAGTGATTCCCGATCATCCGATAGAGACATCTTAATATAGTTGCAATTGTAGTTTTGTGTGATGTTTGTGATTAAATTTTGAGTTGTTTTATATTTTGAATGTTGTGGCGGTGGATTTTATCTTAGTTGATTTTAGTTTTGGTTTTGGGCTTTGGTTTTGGTTAACATGCAAGTTTATGTTGTTTTCATATATGTAGGTAAATGCAAGTTTATGTTGTTTTCATATATGTAGGTAAATGTAAGCATAAAGCATGTAAGGAAAAGGCTCAAGAAAGACGATACTATAAACTTTAAAAGCGTACCTGACGAGTCTTCTTGTTCCACCACCTGAAACTTAAAAATGCATCTGAGGGTATTTATGAAGAGCAGGAAAAGTAAAGTTCTGGTGGTTTTCCTAACTCTATGTTGTATTTTTGTGTCTTTAAAAGTTTAATTAAGGATGATTTCATTGAACAAAGTATATTAAGTTTAATAGACCTCTGAGGTATCCAACGAGTTAGGAGGACGAGGTAGGTCCATGCCTCCATCTCACTAACTGGTGAAAAACCTCGAGTCCACTTAAACTTATTATGGTGCTTAATGGTTCATCCTGTGAAAACTTCAAATGCTCAGTGAACATTGATGTCTTAATTATCCCTAAGAAAGGGGTAATTAACATTTATCATTTTATTTAAAAATTATGTGAGTGATTTTCCTTAAAGGGCAAGTTGGTGTAACGTGAACACTTTGTCAATTTTTTAATTAGGCTTAGTGGTATT
>NEWO01000379.1:385163-398835 GCA_003013225.1 Phalaenopsis aphrodite
ATATGATTATTAAAAGAAGGTATGTAACATGCAAATGACGTACTTTAGAGTTCTTGGAGTCTTATCATAATCATACACAAATTGATGGTAATACAAAAACTTGTATTGCTCACTGAGCTATACTCGTGTGCAATGCTCGTATAAGTATTACGACCAACAAATGGGTCACTCATCCTAATGAGTAATATTTGTTGTTAAGGCAACTTGATGATGCACATACAACATGCAAAAATCCAACATGTTTTGATTATTTGACCAAAACATGAATAATCACATCAAATGCCAAAGGGTGAGTCGCACATCAACCAATTGTAAATGCAAAAGTGCTGCATGCAAATGGCAAACACACAATCAAGTATACCAGACACATGCTACTTATAAGAAGGAATTACACCATCCTTTGGGACCCTACTGAATGTCATGCAATGAGCAGATAAAGGCCAAAAATGTGCTTTCATCAAATATAGGAAACTAATAAGGGAATTACTCCGTACCCGAGATGCACTCAAATGAGCACATGCAAGCAAGCAATTTGTGCAACATATGCACAAACAAAGAAAGGCAAGTATACAAAACATTTCAAGTGTCAAATACACTAAGTGGTGTGATTTGTGCCAATTGAGAATCACATACCTAGGTGGACAAATATTTGTGTCTTGCATGAGTTCAGTGGCTAGAAAGCATAACTCATACTAAGCATTATGTGAGATACCTATGCCATTCTAAGATAGTGTCATAGGGACTGAGGCAACATGGCTCTCATGGAAGAAAATTGGGCAACAGGTGGCGTTATATGTGGGACATCTCATCACGAAGTGTGCAAGCATATATCCTCATGCATATAATGAAGTATGCGGGAAAGATATTCACAAGTGCAGATGTTCAAAGAGACATCACAAGTAAGGGTGCTAAAATGGACATCCAAACATGTCAAATGCTAAAGAAAAAAATATAAGAAAAACATAAGTGAAACATACAATGAAACATGAAAATAATAACACCCATAAAAGGGTTTTAATGCACATGCAAATGAATGCAAAAGCAAATCCGGAAAGCAGCATGATGCAAACAAGCATACAAGTGTGCACCAGTTGATCAAAATTGGCCAAAGATGGCCAACCATCCCAAAGTGAATGGTAGATCAAGCTGGGACGATCGATCAAATTGAAAAGAAAGTGTCACTGAACCATGATGGTTGATCTAACATAAGATATGGTGATCAAACCAGGAAGGTCGCTTGAACCCAAGAGATTGAACGGTCAAACTAGGGTGGTTGATCAAAATAATAAGATAGGGTGATCGACCAAGAATGGTCGATCAAACAGAAAATAAAGGGTGATCGGACTGGGATGGTCGATCAAACCTGAGAGATCAGATGATTGAGCAAGACAACAATCGTGTCGAAAGGAAGAGTGATTCAACCAGGATAACCAATTAAGCCTAAGAGATTGAACAAACGAGCTACGGAAGGTGATCAAATTGAAATAGATAAGGTGATCAAACCAGCGTGGTTGATCAAACCCAAGAGATTAAATAATTGATTTGGGGTGGTGATTGAACCAAAAAATAAGGTGATTTATCTGGTATGGCCGATCAAAGCTAAGATAAGGTGTTGGCCCAAGAAGATCGTTCAAACTCAAGTGAACAGACGATAGAGCCGGGTGATACACCAAAATAATATATCATTTTAAGTACTTATTTTATGCTTATTTTTTGTGATATTACACTTTAAAGAAGGGTATTTTGTGTTTTTGTTGTAGGTATATTATGTTTAGGCATTTGGAGCAAAAAATGATAAAAAGAATGAAATTTTGACCCAAAACAACGATTTTTGGGATTCTGACACATGATGCGCCAAAATCCAGCGAAATGAAGCATGATGCACTAGGGATGAATTTTTTAAATTAAGTCAGTTTGAGACACATTTGGTTTGAATTTTCAAAGGGACACTTGTTCTACTCACCTCTTGGAGTAATTCAATGCATCTAGACACTTTGGAATGTTCTTTTATGAAGGGATATGACTCTTGGATCAAATGACACATCTTTTGAATTCAAAAGAGTTAACTTTTGGAGGAAATTTTGGAGGGAATTTTGAATTCTTTTCCAAAGGAGGCAGCCCAAAATAAAAGAAGAAGACTTGAGGAGGCTTGAAGTGTGTGGTGTGAGAGAGAAGAAAGGGTGGCGTGAGTTTGAGATAGAGAGAAGAGGAGATTTTCTTCTTGGGTTGTAAGAGGAGAGGGAATGTGAGTGATTTCTTCTTCATTACACTTCAAAGAGAGAATTGGGAGTGATTGTAAAGAGAGAAAGACTTGAAGAGAACTTCTAGGGATTTGCTTAGGAAGGATTGTAAGATAAGTTTTATTTTTATTTCTTTTATTTTGTAAACTAATTTTTATATATGAAATCCTTGTTTTATCGTATCCTTCTCATGAACTCTGAGTAATCTTCTTTATCCTTCTCCCTACTTTGAGATGTAGTTTTGTGAAGAATAGATTTTGTTTTCCATGGTTTTAAATGATAATAATTTGTGATGATTTGAACTCCGATCTTCATTTACTTTTTAGTCTGGCTAATTGAAATGTTAAAACTTATTAAAGGACATGATCTTAAATGAGATATGATTTCTACAACATAAGGTGAATCACATTTGATTTTATAGAGTATGTCATCCATGTGATTGGGTGTAAATAAGTAAGAAAATATACTCTGTTGGATGCATAATTAGAGATTTTAAGGTGACATATTAAAATTCCCAATTTGGTATAGTTGATTGGAAACTAATGTGAGATTATTAGCCCTTAGAGGAAGGAGTAGTGAGAGATCTGGAGTGGCAGCCGATATCCTTCAATTTCTTCACAATCCATATACTCATTATAAAGGGGAAAGATGTTTTCTTAAATTTGAACTTTCTGTCATCACAAAAACTTTGTTTAATTTTTGTAATTTTACTTTTGAAAGTTTAGTATTTATTTTAATTTAACTTCTGTAGTCTTAAACCTGCATTTTAATTATCATTCACTTGAGCAGTTAATTTTCAAACATCACACTTTAAATTTACTTTTATTTTTGTTTTTATTATAAAATAATTTTCATAATTTACTTTAGGATTTTCCAACTTTCCTGCGGGATCGATATCTAGGACTCCAATAAAGCCCTTTATTACTTGAGCGATACATATATTTGCATTGATATTAAAAGGGATTTGACAGTTTACAAAGAGTTTTAAAAGATAAATTATTTACATAAAGATTATTTTTATTGGGATTATATTGCATAGTTATTATATATTTGTCATATGTGATTTTATAATATTGATAAATATTTACAAAATTGTCTAAATAAATCGCCCGACATCACCAGGGTGATTGATTAAACCAAAAAGAAAGGGTGATCATACTGGGATGGCCAATTAAACCTAAGAGATTGGATGATTGAGCTGTGGACACCGATCAAACCAAAAAGATAAGGTGATCAGACCAAGAGGGTCGATCAAACCCAAGAGATCAGATGGTCGAGGTAGGGCTGCCAGTCGAATAGAAAAAATAACGTGATCAACCTGGGTTGGTTGATCAAATCAAACTTAGGTGATCAATCAAACACAGGTGATCAGATAATAGAGCCAATGCGGTTGATCTAATCGAAAGGAAAGAGTGATTGAATAGGATTGCTAATCAAACCTAAGATTTCAGACGATTGAGCATGGGCAGCTGATTGAACCTAAAATATAAGGTGATCGGATCAGAAAGGTCGATCAAACCAAAGAGATTAGACAATCGAGCTGGGGCGACCGATCAAAATGAAAAAAATAGGGTGATTGGCCCAGGGTGACCGATCAATTCCAAGATATGGTGATCGGCCCGAGAAGGCCAATCAAACCTAAGAGAACAAAAGATCACCCTGGGGTGGCCAATCAAACTGAAAAAATAAGGTGATCTAACCAAAATGACCGATCAAACCCAAGGTAAGGTGATCGACTTAGATGGTCAATCAAACCCAAGTGATCAAAAAATTATGTAGGGATGGTTGATCGAACGAAAAAAAAGGTTGATTGGACAAAGATTACCATTCAACTGAAGAGAGTGGATGATTGAAGTGGAGTGGCAAATGTTCTAAAAGGAAAGGGTAATCAGACTAAGATGACCGATCAAACCGAAGATATCGGACGACCAGGCCTGGGTGGCTGATCAAACCTAATAGAAATGGTTATTGAACTGGGAAGACTGATCAAACCTAACTGAATGGAAAATTATGCATGGAAGAGATCATACCAAAATAAAAGGGTGATTAGAGTTTGATGACCGATTGAACCAAGATATGGTAATCAGGTTGGGATGGCCAATTAAAATCAAGAGATCTGAGGAAGCTTCAAGTGAATCCATGCCATAGCTAAATGAAGCTCTCCCTTTCTGAAGGAGATGAAGCCTTCTCCTTCAAGCAAGATCAAGCTCTTCTCCCTTGATAAAAAAATCAAAAGCTCCTCCTAGAAGTCTCTCCAAAAGCTCACTCACACTCTTCTTACCAATATAATGGAGGAAGAAGAAGAAGAAGAAGAAGAAGAAGAAGAAGAAAAGGTGGAAGGAATGCGAAGGAAGAAGTTGAATAATAGAAGAAGAAGCACTTAGCTTAGCCCTCTCCTCTCCAAAGCTTCTCCTTAGCTGAAGAATATCCAAATGAACCAACCCTCCTCAACTTTTCCTGAGGAGTTTGGGATTAAGGTTGCCCCTTTTCCTTTATTGGGAATGAGGGCACCCAAGGGACGATTGGTCCTTTACTTAAAAATCATTTTAGGCATAATAACCAAGTAATAAGCTTTTAAATCCATGGTTAAAGCCTAATGATAGGATTTGAGGGACCAAAGGTCCCCCTTCTTGAATTTGTGTACATAAAAAATAGATTAAATTTTGATTTGGAGCTAGTGTGTCGAGATAGCAGTGCAGGTGAGCTAGGGCCACAGTATTGGTGTGTCAGGGTCACAACGTGGGCGTATTCAACTAACTGTTTCTGGCATGGGCATCGTGGGTGTACCCTACGTACCTGAGTGCAATCATGCTAAGACTATGTGATCATGCCATGGTTAAACTGAGCCCACCACAATTGTAGTTCAGGTGTGCTAGAGTCCATAAGATCGGATGCGGGTGTGCTTGGAAGGCAGAACAGGTTATTGTAGCTTTCTATTTGTAAGCACCGGTCTATCGCAGATCTGGTGTGAGTACAATCACAAAACAAAGGTGTGAAGGCACCTAAAACATGGTGGGGGTGTGCTAAATTGCCTAATGGCATAGGCACACTGACCACGACTTTATATATGCTTAAAAATGTAAGTATTTAACACTGCTGCTAAAAGATTTAATTCCTCAGCAACTGTACCAAAACTTTAATAATAGTTATAGATTCAATAAATATGGATGAAATAAATATTCAATGATTGTAAAGTCACACTTATCAATACAAGTATACGTATCACTCAAGTAATATAAGGCTCTAATGGAATCCTAGATATCAATCCTATAGAGAGTAAGATTAAAACTACGAACTAAGATTTTAGAAAAGCAATACTTTAACCACAACAATGAAGTTCAATTCGCTTATCTGTTACTAAAAAAAAATTGAAATAAATATGTAATTTTAATAACTATTAAATAACTAATGATACTAATGAAGGTTCAAATGTGATATTCAATATATAGAAAGCATCCTTCTCCTTGTCAAGAAATTATAGTGAATGGATAAAGGGAATTAGTTCAAATTATATTGTGCCAAATAGGAGCATACCTATTTATTACCCTTTGGTCCAGGCATAAAGAACATTGACTAATCCTACACTTCTTTACTGAATCTGAGGCTAGGCTAGGAGGATACTGGCTCTCACTTCGAGGCTCCCACATTTCCCTCACATGAGGGATAACATCTACACTTCAGCACCCAAACGATAGGACAAAATTAGGGATTTTAGTCTGTCACTCTAAAATATCCAATTATATGCCCAATAAATTTATTTCTTTATTTATTTGCACTCAACTTCCAAGGGCTTTGACCTCTCTGAATCTTGGATGTAATCTTCACTTTAGTTGTAAAACTCAACATATTTTAACAAATCAATTGACTAGATTGAAAGTAAATTAAGATTGAAGTGAAAAGATCATCAAAATTTCTTAAACATTTTTATGGCTTCACCAATTCAAATCACCATTTCACAAATCACAAGCAAGGAGAAAGAGAGAGAAAATTACTCAGATCTCATGGGGAAAACACAAAAAAACTCAGAATTTATATATAAAATCAAATTCATCCAAACTATAACAATAAATAAATTTATCTTTAATTTCTCCCCAAGAAAACTTCTAAAGTTCCTCTGAATCTCTTCTTTTCTTTACAACACATAGAATTCCTCTTCGAAGCAGCAAGGAGGAAGATATCTCTCACTTTCCCTCCACTCATACAATCTCTCAAAGAATTACTCACAATTTAAACTCTCTCTAGCAAACTCTCTAGACAATAATGGAACTTTTCTAACCTTTAGGATCTCTAGACTCTTCTAATTTTTGGCCAAAATATTCTTTTAAAGTTGTGGATGAGCTTTCTCAAGAGTTGCCTAAGCATCCCTTCAAAATTTATCCTCATCCAAAGCCTGGTCGAACATAACCGCCGAGGTCGCCGTCGAAGGCCTCGAATGCGCCGTTGTCGGACCTTCTTAATGAATTAATTCTAGAGGCTCATGAAATTCTCACCGTCAGCAGGGTAGATGGCGTCGTCGGCGCCCTAGTTCAATTCTTCACATTTTGGTCCTTTTTGCTCCAAATTTGCTCATTTTTGCATCTTTTTGCTCCAATGACCCTATTTTATCATTCCTGCAAGAAAATATCAAAAATACCTCTCTTTAAAGTACAATATCATCAAAAACAGGATAAAATAGGTATGAAAATCTCAACATATTTTCCTTAGGTCAAAATCCTCCAAACTTAACTATTACTTGTCCTCAAGTAATTTTAGTACTATATAAAAGTTATGATCTACTGTAGTAAAGTTTTAATTCAGAAATACTATAAGTTTGATTCAGATAAATATCATAGTGAGATTTTCAGAAAAAATTCAAGTAATTGAATTAACTCTGTAGCCACAAGAATATATAGTCATCAAGTTTAAGAGTTCTAGTCTTCTATACATTTCAAGAATGACTATATGTTGCAATATTAAGTCACTTAGAATATTCAAATGATAGGAACTTCATGAGAACTCTACTAGTAAAAGACCTAATCCATAAATATAAGTTCAGGAATGTATTTAGGTTTTCCCTTTAGGTAGGTCTAGTAAATCCAATTTTTGATTAGGCATATCCTCAAGCTTCTCCTCACTCCCATAATTTTTTTTTCTTTCTTTTCTCTTGTTCATTTGGATTGCTTTCAAGCCTATATATTTTTCTTTTCTCTTTAGGAATTGTTTTCAATCTTTTTTTCTCTTTTTCAAGTGAGGATTACTATATCTGGATAGCATTTAATGAATTTGAACATCATCTTTCTTTCCCTAAATTTGAAACTCAAAGCATTCCTTTACCTTATAAATATTTCATAGCCTTTAAATCATTGAGTCCCAATGTTTTGTTCTCAAATGAATTTACAAATTCTTAATAGTTCAAAATATAGCTTCCGTTACTTTAAAAAGTTAACTATAATCTTATTCTCTTATACTAAATATCTTAAGTTACAAAATTAATTTTCATTACAAAAATATTTCTTTAAATCTACTATAATATTTAAATAGCTACAAAAATATAGTTACCTGAATTAAATTCATTACATAAAATCATATAAATAATTTTTGAAAATATTGAAATAGAGGACATCTAATAGTTAATCTTTTTCTTCCCTCCCCCAAACTTAAATTTTTCAATATAAAATAATACAGGTGGAAAGAAAAACTCTAAATATAAATCGCACCTCAGTATTTTAGGTATTTTCATCATTCTAAAATTTTTGCAGTCCTTCTCAACATTTCTACTTCATCTGGTCTATAATATTAAGAGCTTTCTACATATATAAATCATTAGAGGAATTTTTGGGTAATGAAATTTTGAAATAAGTATAAAATTAAAACATTTAACAAGCATAATATTTCCTAACACGAACACAATACTAAACAAAATAATTAAAATTAAAATGCAAAATAAAAATAACATTACATTTCAATCCACAAAATACTACTCAACATCTATTAAACTACACATGCAAATTTAACTATAACACCAGCTTTATAACAAAAGTTAAATTATCCAAGTATAACATAATAATAAAAATGAAAGTCCAAATATACATAAACATCCATTTCTATCACAAAAGATCACAGAAATAAAAGTACAAGTACAAGTACATCAATTCTATCAAATATCAAAATCCCACACTATGTCTTCATCTCCTTGATCAGCAGGTGGATCAGGATGATACTGAGTATATCGGGGGCACTCAGGAAAAGTAACATCAGGCTCACCTCTATAGTGTTGGGCCTCAGCTTCGTAATAAGCTACCTCAAAATTTGAATGCCTCTGAAAATACTCACTATCATAATCATGTCGACGTTCTAACCCTCCAATCCTTTCATTTATTAATTCTATGCTCTTCCGCTGCAAGGTCAACTCATTCATTAAATCAGAGAGGGTAGGGGAACTAGAAGGTGGAAGGTCATAACTTGTAGAGAGGACATCTCTACTAGTAGAAGGCTCTCAATTTCTACTCTAAGTTCTCCATTTCTCATGGGATTTATAAGTTTTTGAATTGGTCTTACTAATGGGTTTCATAGGGTAAACTCATTCTTCATCTCCAATTTCCACTCCAGTAAGTTTGCAAATTGCTTAAATAAGGTCAGCGTGTCCTAGACCTCCACTTGTCTCACTCCTCGTCGTAGTCAATATATTATTAAAAATAATTCTCCCCACATTTATAGTTCTATTATTATGAATACAAAAATTTAGAATAGCTCTATCTATAGTTACCTCACTATGGTGATAAGTTAGTAATAGAGTAGAAGAAATAAAATAGTGTCACACTTTATAGGTGGCATTCAACATGGAAGCATAAAAATTAACCCGTTCTCGCTGCTTTATCTTCCATGTTCCTTTCCCATCAGTGAGAAAGTTGATTACATCATTTAGGGGGCCTTCCATCGTATTAAAGGATTCATATTGGCAGCTATAAGAGTCTGGGACTTCGTAAAAGGTGTTGATGCAGGCGGCAGTAAATTTAACGGGAAATCCCCGCACTTGAATGATTCCATCTTCAGAATAAAAACTCCTTCACAACATTTGCATTAGCTTTATTGGTGGTGTAACAAAAGTGTTCCCACATCCACTCGGCAATAACTCGTCCAATTTCTCCTCCCGGACTTTCAAAAACTCGATCTTGTATACACTTCTTTCCTTTAAATACTGAAGTAAATCTTGTTTAAGCCATCACGTCGATGAAACAAGACTCATCAAACTCAATTCGTCTCTTTTGACGTGGAGCCGTTTCATTCTAATCAAATTATAGAAAAATTCCAAAAATTACTTCAAATATGCAAATAATGGCTTCCAATAATAATTCTAAGAGTTTAAAATTAAGATCTATGCATTTCTTCCCAAATTTTCTTCACATTCTCAATTTTTTTGGATCTCCTCAATGTGGAAGAAATCCATGGTGAAAATCAAATATTTTTAACTTGAAGTGAAGCTCTTACCTAGAGATGATCAAATTTGGTGTCAAAAAGTCTTGAAATCGCCTCATAATCCAAGATCTCTCAAGCCCTAAGTCGAAAATGACATTTTTAGGAGGAAGGGGATGATGAATAGTGGCGGTTGACTTGTCAAAATCACAGTTAAAGGTGTTTTTTTGCGAGCTCACCATCGGTGGGGTTGATGGCGCCGTCGGCGAGCTCTATTGGAATTTTTAACCTGAGTCTCGGGAAAAATCTGTCATCGACGGGTTCTACTGATTTCGGTTTAAATTCCAGATTTTTGCGATTTTGATCAATTTCAAGCCTTAATGACATCTTTTCAACCATTATAGACATAATTTTAAGTGACTGAATGATGTACTTATCACAAATAAATTTTCATAACACAAAACATCACATATATATATAAATTCCAAAGAGTACAATATACGTTACATAACACACCTAATTTTGGTATTTTCTCAACCTCAACACATTAATTTAGCGTCACAATACAAGCCACAACACTCAAAATGCTAAAAACAAAACATCCTATTCATAGTTTCAATTATACAGAGATCTAAAAGAATAATGCTAAAGCAAAGCTAATCTAAAGTTCAAATCAAAATACATAGACTGACAGACACGTTGTAATATAAATATACTATTCATTAGATTCAGTACTAGATTCTCCTCTGAGATCACCCATTGATTGCACATGAATGAAGAGGTTGTAGAAGGGTTAGAATGGAAATTCTTCAGTAGAATTCTCCTCTATTAATTTCATCCTCCTCATCAGCCGTGTCAAGCTATCTTCTAAATGTCCAGAGTGAGCAAAATGTTCCTTCATCCTCCAGTTTAGATGATCAAAGAAATCAAAGATATTGTTAATCACATACAAGACATTTTGTACCTCCATCTCCAATTTCTTGATTCTACGCAGGATCACCAGAGACTTGTCAGGAATAAGGGTTGAACTGGCAGTGAATTCTGAGATGATTGAGCTACTATAATGGCCATGTCATTTTCATCTTCAAAAGCTGGGAATCTCTCACTTGGGTTCAAAGGCTTCCAAGGTAGAAGTACATTTTCCCAATTTTCATAGGATACTTGGAACTGACTGCAAAGTGAGAAAATTGTGGAGGGGTGTCCAAGCCCATAAGTTGATCCATGAACGATCAGACCCAAAACTGACTTCACAATTATTGATCCAATATCTATCGGCAGTCCCCTTTGGATGCAATAATTCAAAATGACACTTTCTTTAGAAACTTTACCGATCTTCATTGTCAGTAACAGTTTTGCAGAAATGAAAAAGTGTCAATGTTTCGAAACGGAATTCAGAAGTGTCGCAGAAAAACTAACATACCCATTTTCTCTCATTTCCCTTCATCGTTGTCAGTTTCGTTCGTTAAATATTAATAAATTTCATTCATCTGGTTTCTTGTCGAAACAAAATTGCAATAGTGGCAGACATAAATATTCTCGATCATGTATAATTTGTTGATTCGTGCAGGAGTGAAAGTGATCCATCAACCTCACACAAACAACTCCCTGGTTGATTCCGTGCAAATTTGCATAAAATTCTTTCACTACAGGAACAACCACGGCGGCGGTAGTGTAGCACATCGCTTCCCATCATCGCGACACTATCTTCTCTTCAATAGCCATAGAGGTATTATTCAATCCACTATTTATGAATCCTCGTTCCTTGATCAATCTTTTTCTTCATCAGTAACTTGTTGAAGATTCTCTGTGCTTCCGCACTAATGAACTTTTGTCGATTGAAAACTCGCATTCTGGGATTATCAGGGGAATTGGACGCCATAGGAATGAATTTGGTGGATTTTAACTATGTTTTTGGGGGAAAATATGAACTAGGAATCAAAGTTGGGAGTTTAAAAGGGCAACTCCTGCCCAAAAACCGCCATTCAAACCTAAGTAACCGCCATCTCTCCGGTCTTGCCTTCAGGGAGCCTCTGTATTTATTTTTCATGGACTCTCGGAAAAAACCCACCGTCGGCGGTGTCGAGGGCGCCGTCGGCGCTCAAGGCAAAAATTACATAGTTTCGCTCTTATCCGAATGCATTTTAATTTTTCTCTATAGATCCAATTTTTATGATGATTCAAGGGTAAAGAAGAGTAGTAGAGCTTAATACTACCACAAACTAACAATAATTTCAAATAAAAACTACTATAATTGTAGTAAAAGTAAAGATAACTATGGTTTGCCTCCCATAAAGCGCTTGGTTTAACGTCGTCAGCCCGACCTATTCAGGTGTCATTCAGGTTGACTGATCATTAAAACCTCTTTAAAATCTGGTCTTTTACCCTCAAAATATGGTTTTAATCTGTGTCCATTTACTTTAAATCTATTTCTAGTCTTCTGATCTTTAATTTCAACACTCCGTAAGTATAAACTTGAGTCACAGTAAAGGGTCCTAACCAACGAGACTTCAATTTCTCAGGAAATAACTTCAACCTAGTGTTGTAAAGCAAAACATCTTGTCCTGGTTCAAAGTTCTTTTGGTTAATCTTCCGATCATGCCATAACTTTAATTTCTCCTTATAAATTCTATCATTATCGTAAGACTCATTTCTTAATTCTTCTAATTCATTTAATTATAACAATCTCTTCTTACCAACATCTTTCAAATTATAATTGAATTCTTTAATCACCTAATATGCTTTATGCTCCAATTCTACTGGTAAGCGACAAGTATTTCCAAAAATTAGTCTGTAAGGAGTCATTCCAATAGAAGTTTTATAAGCAGTCCTGTAAGCCCATAATGTTGTATCCAGTCTAGTGGACCAATCTATTCTACTAGGGTTTACAGTCTTTTCAAGTATTTGTTTAATCTCTCTATTAGAAACTTCAGCTACCCCACTGGTTTGAGGATGATAGGTAGTAGAGATTCTATGAATAATATTAAACTTTTATGCCAATCTCTAAATATATTTATTCCTAAAATGGGATCCCCCGTTAGTGATAATCATCCCAGACATTATGTATCTAGTGAAAATATATTTCATTAAAAATTTTGAAACACTTTTAGCGTCACAATAAGGTAAAGCTTGTGCTTCAATCCACATGGAAACGTAGTCTACTGTAATTAATATATAAAAGTTCCCAAATGAAGGAATAAATGGTCCCATAAAATCCAATCCCCAAATGTCAAAGATCTTAACTTCTAACATGAAATTTAGAGGCATTTCATTTCTTCTAGATATATCACCTACTCGTTGACATCAATCACAAGTTCTTATGCATCTATAAACATCCCTAAAGATAGTAGGCCAAAAAATCCAGCTTGTAAAATTTTATAAGCAGTTTTATCTAACCCAAAATGTCCTTCAAATTCAGAATCATGGCATTTCTGAATGATTAGCTCAGTTTCTTCATAAGGTACACATCTTCTCATAATCAGATCCTTACATTATTTATATAAATAAAGCTCATCCCAAAAATATGCTTTCGCATCATAAATAAATTTCTTTTGTTGTTGCAATGTCAACGTAGGTGGCAAAATATCACTTACAATATAGTTAACAATATCAACATAACATTGTATTTTCCACTCATTAATATTATAAAGTTACACATCAGGGAAACTGACTGTAATTTCATTGTCAGTGTCAGATAATTCATGATTTTCTATTCTTGACAAATGATCAGCAATTTGATTATCAGGTCCCGTTCTATCAATAACCACAAGATCAAATTCTTGCATCAAAAGTATCCATCTAATCAAC
This sequence comes from Phalaenopsis aphrodite, assembly GCA_003013225.1. Taxonomy (NCBI): domain Eukaryota; kingdom Viridiplantae; phylum Streptophyta; class Magnoliopsida; order Asparagales; family Orchidaceae; genus Phalaenopsis; species Phalaenopsis aphrodite. Next base: position 398,600 of record NEWO01000379.1, read on the forward strand.
CTTGGTTTAGCATCCTTATTTTGCATCAGATATTTAATAGCAGAGTGATCAGTATGCACAATAAATTTAGCTCCAATTAAATAAGATCTGAATTTATCCAAAGCATATACAATAGCTAATAAATCTTTTTCAGAAGCAATAAATTAATTTGTGCATCATTAAGAGTTTTACTAGCGTAGTATATAACTTTAAAAATCTTTTCATACCTTTGTCTAAGGACAACTCCAATAGCATAA
>NEWO01000379.1:404599-455524 GCA_003013225.1 Phalaenopsis aphrodite
CTTTATTTGGGGCCAAATTTCATCAAAGAAGGGGCTCCTCAATATTCATTTTTTGCTCTACAACATTCCACCACGCCACATTTTCATAATCCATCTTCATTCCACCACATATTGGAGTTAATTAGTAATTTTTCTTTCATAGTTTAGAGTTTTTGTGGTGAGATTTAGTGTGAAAACTTCTATAAGAGTGTTGGAGAAGGAGAAAAGTGAGAGAGTTCTTCTTCCTACATTTTTAAGGAAAGGCTAGAAAAGATTTACTTTGAGAAAAAGTTCCAGATAAGTTTGTTTGTTTATTTTTTATTGTATGATCTTTGTTTTATATACGAAATTTATATTTTGTTGTATCTTTCTCATGAAGTCTTAGTAGTTTTTTTTATTTTCCCTCTACTCTGAGATATGGAGAAATTTATAGATAATATAAATGTGTCACAATTAAAATATAAAATAAATTGTGATGATTTTTCAACTCCAAGCTTAATTTACTTTTCAATTTGTCCAATTGATTATTAAAATATGTTGTGAAACACATGATCTTGGAAATGAAGTATGCGTTCTACAACAGAGTGAGGATCACATTTGATTTCATGAAGGAGAAATTTGCTCACGAAATTAAGTGCAAATAAATAGGGAAATATTTTTTGTTGGGTGTAGAATTGGAGAATCTTTAGGGTGACAGACTAAAATCTCCAATTTGCTCTTAGTGTTTAAAAACTAAAGCGAGAGTTAGCCTTGGGGTGAAGGGAAGTGGGAGCTCTGGAGTGGGAACCAGTATCCTCCAAGCCTAGCCACTGATTTAGGGATTAAACCTAAGATTAACCAATGATTTTCGATGCACTGTATCAGGGTAGAGAATTAAAATTGCTCCTATTTGGAACAGTACATATTATAAACATTTATCTCATCTCATTTCACTAGAATTTCATTGTAGTGGGAAGGATACTTTTTGACATAAGAAATCTTCATTACATAAACATAGTTAGTAGATTAGTAGTTATTATTAATAATTTGCATTTCAATTTTGTTAATAGTTAAGTAATTTATTTTGGTTAACATATCAACATTCAAAATTAGTGGCAGTGATTTTGTTTGATTTTCTGTAAATTTCCTGGTAAAATTTATCATTGCTAATTTACACCTTCCCTGTGGGATCGATATTTGTGGCTTTAATAAAAAGCCCATTATTACTTGATAAAGATACGTATACTTGCATAGAATCCCATTATTAATTGTCTATAATTATATATATTTTACACAACTTACTTTTTATAAAAGGATCAATTTTTTGGCATTGTAGTGGTGTCAACTTCATAAATCCTTACATATGAAAAATTGGGATCAGGCTTTTCCTACGTGGTGGTTTTGACAGGTATAGTTCACATGTAGGACTTACAACTTACCTGTATGACACACCATCAATTAAATTAAGAGACACATAAGACTTATCTTATACACAGATTTGTATCTTGGGAAATGTAACATGATCCTTCAATAAATATGTGGAAATCATCACAAATAGCTCAAATAAATGCAATATCAAAAGATGCACCTTTTTATTACTCAATAACTAAATTACAATTGACATAAAGTTTTGAATCATCAATTTTTTACATACGATACATCAAGTGCATCAAATACAAAGTATGCCTAAGCATAAAACCTTTTAATAAATCTTCTGTTGATAAAGGGCATCAGATGAAATCAATCTGCATTGATTCTTAAGTAGGCTCCTCCTTCAAACACATTCTCAATCACAAACGGTCCTTCCTATGTGGGATAAAAATTCTTGTGCCTTTGATGGTTAGTTACAATTAGATGACACAAAACTAGCATCATGTATTGAATCATAAAGGTATGGGGCCTTACTAGTTTATTGTGAGCTCTGACCATACAAATGCGGTATAGCTTGAGGCTTTCCTGGGCTTCTAAACTTAAGTTTTCAAACTAAGTCATATATTATCATTGATTCAATTTTTCATAGATATCTAAGGCTTATATTTGGTGATAGTGCACACAAAGCAAGGTATTTTAATATTTTATTGCAGCTAAACTAAGTCTAGGCATTTGGAGCTTAAATAATTCAAGAAGGATAAAACTTGTAGTCAAAAGTGGTGTTTTAAAAAAAAATAAATTGAAGCATAGGCGCCAAAACTGGTGCCTTTGCGCCATAATATAGAGAAAACGGTGTCTAGGTGCCAGATTTTGGTGCCTAGGCGTTCGAGATGGTTATTTTAACAAATGCATTGAATTTGGACGGATTTTGAAGAGCTGCCTATGGAGACTCTTGGAAAATTCATCTATACATTATAAAAGAGTGTTTTTATGTCATAAAAGGTGGTGTGAGTGAAGGGGGCGTGAGTATCAAAGTGCGAGAGTGTGTGGTAAGCGTCTCTAAGAGTTTTAAGAGGAAAGGGAAAGAGAGATTTCTTCTTCTTTATATTTGTGAGAGATATTTGAGTGTTATTGTAAAGAGAGAAAGAGATTCAAAGGAACTATAAGCAATTTTCTTAGTGAAGAGATCGAGTTAAGTTGCTTTACTTTTTCTTTTTATTTTATGAACTTGTTTTTATATATAAAATCCATTTTTTTGTGTCTTACTCATGAATTCTGAGTAGATTTCTTTATCCTTCTCGCTACATAAAGAAGTAGACATGTGAAGAATCAAGATTGGTGTGCATTATTTTAATTTCATAATTGTGATGATTCAAACTTTGAACTTCATTTACTTTTTAATCTGGCCAACTTAATTGGTAAAATTTGTTGTGAAACATATGATCCGAGAGGGCTATGCTTTCTATGATAAAATAAGAATCACATTCAATTTCATGGATGAGAATGCAATCCATGGGATTGAGTGCAAATAAATAAGGAAATATTCATTGATGGGCACAAAATTGGAGATTTTAGGGTGACAGACTAAAATTTCCAATTTGGTCCAGGCATTTGGAAATTAAAGCGAGATGTTAACCTTCAAGCGAGGGGAACATGGGAACTCTGGAGTGAGAGCCAACATCTTCCCAGCCTAATCGTAGATTTAGGGACTAACACTAGATTAGCCAATGTTTTTTGTCTCTTGTAAAAAGGATAAAGAATATAATTCCTCCTGTTTGGCACAATACAATTTTTTTCAATTTGATAATTCAATGATTATAATCTTGTTGTAAGGGGAAGGATGCTTTCCTAAGGTTGAACTCTTCGTCACAAAACCTAGTTTAGTTTTAGTAAATTTAGCTTTGAAGTTTAGAGATTAGTGTGGTAAACGTAGTTTCTTTGGTGTCATTAAAAAAATTTTAATCTATTTTCTTACCTAAGTTTTCTATAGTTTAAATATTGAGTTTTTACGTGATTTACCTTAAAAATTTTTACCTCCCTATGGGATTGATACTTAGGACTCCATTAGATCCCTATATTACTTGAGTGATATATATACTTGCAATTGCAACCCAATAATGATTTAAAATTGAAAGTACACCTTAATTCACTAGGAGTGACACCTTTAAATATTTTAAAAGAAAAAAAAATATTAAATTGAAGTAAATTTTATTGTGATTAAAATGCATATTTTTTAGTATAGTTCCCTTGTGTGTTATGGTGTTGAAAAACATTTGTATCACATAAGAAAATTACACATTAAGTTTTTGGCGTTGTTTTCAGGGTGGCTGCGGTAAATTACTTAAAATACTTTGTTTGAACAACAAACATTATTTTAAAAACAACAAAAAATAATAATTAAAAAAAGAAAACAACAAAAATATATATACATTCTTTTGTGAGTGCTTATTTTTATAATTGTTATTTATATTTGTGTATGCAAAGATTAGGATTTAAAGGATTAATACCTTACGATTTGAAATTAGAATGAACTATAAGAAAAATTCAAAAATAAAAAGAATTTAACAAAATGGCGAACAATTCAAATAACCCATGTATTGAAAATGAATATCAACAGGGACCACTAAGAGACTATGTTAACCCTACAGTATATGAAATTCACTTGACTATATAAAATGTCGGTGTAGCTGCTAATTTATTTGAGCTTAAACCTACTATTATATAATTAGTACAAAATAATCAATTTGGGGAAACACTATCTGAATATTTGAATTTTCATATTGCTAGTTTTCTAGAATTGTATGTTACATTAATATGACAGTGTTAAATGACGCTGCCAGACTTAGAATTTTTTCTTTTTCACTAAGTGACAAAACTAAGATGTGGTTAAACACTTTAGCACCTGGATTAATCAAAAAAATTGGGGAGAATTATCTAAAAAATGTTTGGCTTAATATTTACCACCATAAAAAACTGCAAATCTTAGAAACGATATTACATTTTTTAGTCAGTTTAAAGGGGAAACAATATATGAAGCTTGGGAACAATTTAAAGATCTCCTTAGAAAGTGTCCACACCATGCTTTACTAGATTGACTAATAATTCAAATATTTTATAATAAATTATTGGGATTTCTTAGATCTATTATTAACGCTGCTACTGCTGGATCATTAATGAAGCGTCATTCAATGAATCATATTCGTTAATTGAAGCATATTCGATAATTGAAGTATATTGATTAATTGAAGCATATTCAATGAAGCATATTTGTTAATTGAAGCATATTCTTAGATCTGTTATAATAAATTAGTGGGATTTCTTAGACCATTCGATGAAGCATATTCGTTAATTGAAGAGATGACTACTAACAATTTTCAATGACCCTCTTAAAACGTAAAAATGAAAAGAGTAGCCAGTCTTCATGAATCTGACATAATATCTCTTTTGGATTCTTAAATTGCTGCAATATCAAAGAATTTGGATCAATTTGGAATGAATATATCTCAAACACCACTAGTGGTTGAGAAAAATTCATTCGGACAAATGATAGATTCTCAATTATTGTATGAATCTTTGAATGCAATAAATAACTAACATAAAAATATTTATTCTAATTACTACAATCCTGGTTGGAAAAATTACCTTAATTTAAATTAGAATAATAATAATAATTATAATGGTGTAAATCCATAATCGGGAAACAATCAAGCGAACATTTGAGAATGGTAAACAATCAAAGAAATACTAACTATAGACCTTGTTATCCTCTTAATTTTAACAATAATTTACAACTTAAGGAGAATACATTGTCTATGGAAGAATTGGTATTACAAATGGGTAATCAATTACAAAATTAGAGTACAAAATTTTAAAAAATTGAGAATCATATGGAACATAATGCTACTACACTGAGCAGTAGGCTTCAAGGAAGTCTTTCTAGTAATGTTGAGATTAATCCTAAAAACCAAAATAAAGAGTAAATTAAAGCTATACAACTAAGATTTGGAAACAGAAGTTCAAAAAGAGATTGAAGTTAAGAAAGAAGCGGTGCAAATTGAAAATTTTGAGGAAGAAATTTATCATGATTCAGAATATCCTATTAAACTAATGAGAAATACTGTAGAAAAACTATCACCTCCATTTCCTTAAAGATCAAGGCAACAAAAATTGGATAAACAATTATCAAAATTTTTGGAAATATTTAAGAAACTAACCATAAACATTACATTTGTTGAAGCCATGAAACAAATATAAAGTTATGTAAAGTTTATGAAGAATATACTTAATAGAAAATGGAAGTTTACAGACAATGAGACAGTTACACTTAGTGAAGAGTGTAGCACTATAATTTAGAAAAAGCTTCCTGAAAAACAAAAAGATCCTGGGAGTTTTGCTATTCCTTGTGCTATAGGCGAAATATTCTTTGGAAAAGCTTTATGTGATTTGGGAGCCAGTATTAATCTTATGCCTCTACCTATTTTCAGAAAGTTAGGATTAGGAGAGATTTCCCCCACTATAGTAATCGTTCAGTTAGTTGATCGATCGATCACCTATCCTAAAGGAGTTGTAGAAGATGTGTTAGTAAAGGCTGATAAATTTAATTTTCTTATGAACTTCATTGTGTCAGATATGGAGGACGATAAAGAAACTCCAATTATTTTGGGGAGACCTTTTGTAGCAGCTAGAAGAGCTATGATTGATGTTCAAAAAGGTGAGTTAACCATGAGAGTCAATGATCAAGAAGTTACATTGAATATATCAAAATCCATAAAATACCCAAAAAAAGGAAAGATGATGAATGCTTCATGATAAAAAAATTGTGATTATTTAAATAACGATCATTTTGTGAAAAGATATGAAGAGAAAATGGAACAAGAACATATGAAACATGAAGATGAGGATAAAATACAAGATAAATTCATCGAAATATTGAATGAAGATATAGATTATGTTCAAGAAAGTTTTTGAATTGTTAGACACTATAAATAAATAATTAAATCTTATCCTTTCAATTGAAACACCTTCTGAACTCGATATGAAAGTACTCCCTGCACATTTAAAAAATATATTTTTAAGGAGATTTATCTACATTACCTATTATAGTATCCTCAGAGTTAACTGAATTATAAGAACAAAAATTATTAGAGATTTTAAGAAAGTATAAGAAATCCTTCGAATGGACATTAGATGATATCATAGGAATCTGTCCTTCGATTTGTACACATAGAATTTTATTAGAAGAACATCATGAACCAAAAGCTGGTCCTCAAAGGAGATTAAACCCTATAATAAAAGAAGTGGTTAAGAAAGAAATTTTAAAATGGTTAGATGCCGAAATTATAAATCCTATCTTGGAAAGTGCTTTGGTAAATCCAATTCACTGCGTTATAAAGAAAGGGGGTGTGACTGTTGCAGTCAATGAGAGAGAAGATATACTACCTAAAGGACACTTAAGTGGTTGGCAAATCTGTATTGACTATAGAAAATTAAATTCCACCACTATGAAAGATCACTTTCCTTTACCTTTTATGGACAAAATGTTGGATAGACTAGCTAGGCACATATATTTTTGCTTTTCAGATGTATATACTTGTTGTCATCAAATTCCTTTTACTTGTGAGGATCAAGAAAAGAAAACATTTACTAGTCCTTATGGTACATTTTTATATGAATGTCCTGTGGTTTATGTAATGCACATGCAACATTTCAACAGTGTATGATGCCTAAATTTAGCGATTTGATTGAAAAAGGGATAGATTTTCTTGTGGATGACTTTTGAGTGTTTGGAAATTCATTTGAGTCATGTTTAAATCATTTAGAAAAATTTTTAGAACAATGTGAAAAGATAAATTTAGTATTAAATTTAGAGAAATGACAATTTATAGTTGCATAAGAAATTATAGTTGGACATAAAATTTGTGAAAATGGTAAAGAAGTTAATCCGATGGAAATTTTAAGTTATAGATAAACTACCTCTTCCTACTACAGTGAGAGGGATTAGAAGTTTTTACGGACATGCTGGTTTCTAGAGACGATATCTTAAAAATGTTTTTAAGAAAATCACTAAGCCTCAATGCCAATTATTAGAAAAGGATGCAAAATTTGATTTCAACCAAAAATACATTAATGCCTTTGAATTATTAATAGAGAAATTAATCACTGCTCCTATAATAGTTTCACCTGATTGGGAGAAACCATTTAATGTAATGTGTGATGCTAGTGATTATGCAATTAAAGTTGTATTAAGACAAAGATATGAAAAAATTTTAAAACTATTTATTAACTAAGTAGAGCTCTGAATGAAGCTCAATTAATCCAATACAGAGAAAGAGTTATTGACGATTATCTATGCTTTTAATAAGCTTAGATAATATCTCATTAAAGCTAAATGTATGTGCATATTGATCACTCTGCTATAAGGTATTTGATGCAAAAGAAGGGCATGAAGCCAAGTTTAATTAGATAGATCATTCTGATGCAAGAATTTGATTTTGTGGTAGTAGATATGAAGGGATCTGATAATCAAATAGAGGATCGTTTATCTAGTCTAGAAAAGGAAAAATCATTTAATTATGAAAGTGAAATTAACAAATTTTTTTGATGACCATCTATACACTATTAATGAATGAAATATACCATGGTATGCAGACATAGTGAAATATATCTTTTCCAATGGATCGACAACACAACAATAGAAAAAAATTATTCACGATGCAAAATTTTACTTTTGGGATGACCCATATTTATATAAGTAATGTAAAGATTAGGTTATTCGAAGATGTTTACCATATGAAGAAACTGAAGAAATTATTTAAAAATGTCATGATTCCGAATTTGAGGGACATTTAGGAATTGGTAAAACAACATATAAAATTTTACGATCTAGAATTTTTTGGCCTACTCTATTTAGAGATGTTAATACATATATAAAAGCATGTGATCAATGTCAGTGAGTAGGAAATAATTCAAATAGGAATGAAAAGCCCCTAAATTTTACAATGGAAGTTGAAATTTTTGATGTTTGGGGATTGGATTTTATGGGACCATTTGTACCTTCTTTAAAAAATTTATATATATATATTAATTACAGTAGACTATGTTTCCAAATGTATCAAAACACTTTTCTTTACCTCGATGTGATACTCGGAGTATTTCAAAATTTTTAATAAAAAATATTTTTACAAGATATGGAAAGCGAAGAGTAATCATTACAGATGGTTGATCTCATTTCAAGAATAAAAGATGTGAAAAATTGATTGGAAAAAATAATACATAGCATAGGATCTCCACTGTTTATCATTCCTAGATTAGTGGTCTAGCAGACTTATTTAACCGTAAAATTAAAAATATCGTGAAAAGACTATAATCCTAACAAAATGGATTAGTTTGCTAGATTAGATACTACAAAATGGGCTTAGATAACACCTTATAAAACTTCTATGGGAATGTCTCCAAATAATTTTTTTTTTTGAAAGACTTGTCACTTACTAGTAGAATTGAGGCATAAAGCTTATTGGGCAATTGAAGAATTTAATTTTAATTTAAAAGATGCAAGTGAGAAAAGATTATTGCAACTAAATGAGCTCGAAGAAATGCAAAATGAATCCTATGAAAAAGCTAAAATATATAAATAAAAATGAAAAATTGGCATGATTGAATTATAACAAGAAAGGAGTTTGAACATGGACAATAAGTTTTGTTATATAAAACTAGATTGAAATTATTTTTCAGAAAACTTAAGTCCAGGTGGTTAGGGTCATTTACTGTTAAGAAAGTCTACCTATATGGAGTTATGGATATTTAAGATCCAAAAATAAAAAAAAACATTTAAAGTTACTGGACATAGGTTAAATCCTTATTTTGATGGACATAGTCCAATTTTTAAAGATGTTTTAATGTTGGGTCAACATAGTAAAAATTGAGAATGTCAGACTAATGACGTTAAACAAAGTGCTATATGGGAGGCAACCCATACTTATTTGTGTAATTATTTTCAATTTATTTTTATGTTATATATGCTCTTGTGATTAAATTTTATGTGCTTTAGAGTCTTAGATGTTAAAAAAATGCATTAAAACGTTTTAATTATTCTATTTTATGGAAGGTATGAGAGTTATTTTGAACCTTAGGCGAAGTGGTGCAAAAAAATGCACCGGTCCCTAGGAACCTAAACTGGCACCTAACTGCCTATTTCATGGAGCACTGGCACCTAGACACCCGAATCTCTTGCCTAAGCGCCACTTTTCACAAAGTCCAGTGCCTCAGCACTAGAATCTTACGTCTAGGCACTTCAATTGGAAAAGCCATCCCGAAACCTTCTATAGACAGTTTTTGGCAAAATATTCTCTATTTAACTCCTAAAGCCTGACATTTGGAGTAAAATTAAATTTTTAGAGAGGGAGAGGATTCACTAATCTTGTTCCTATGGCCTCCAACTCAAAAAAAACTATCAATTATGGGGTTTTCAATCAGAGAAAGTTCATTAGTTTCAGTGTGTAGAGGTTGCATGACAGGGTCCTTATGAAGAAGAGGTTGATTAAGAAAAGTGGTTTCATGAATTGAGGATTCAATACTCCTAGTACTATTGTGGAAGAAATCGGTGTACAAAGGAGATGAGAAGTATTGTGCTACACAACTACAATCATAGTAATTCCTGTTGTGAAGGAATTTTATGCAAATCTTCATGGGATAAATCAAGGAGTTGTATATGTTCTAGACAAGTGGGTACCTTATACTGCTTCAGGAATTAATGATTTTTTCTTGATCAGGAATGTTCTAATTAGTCATTATGCCAACTTTGCCCCTACAAGAGACAATATGAATGAAGTTTTTAGATTCTTGATGGATGAAGATGGAACATGGGAGATAAGAGATAACAATAATGTAAGTTTTCTTTCTTCATTGTTAAATTTTGCATCCAAACCTTAGCATATCTTTATTTTGACAAAATTGCTTCCTACTACAAAAATCAGTCAAGTGACGAAAGAAAGTGTTTTATTGAACTACTATATTCAAACTGGGAGACCTATTGATGTGAGTGCTATAGTAGTAAAATATAATCTTAATTTAATTTTGAAGAGATCTAGTCTTGGTCTTGGACATCCATCCATAACATTTTTGCTTTGTAACAAATCACAAGTTCCATATGAAAATGAAGAAAAAGTACTTCTTCCTTGGAAGCCCATGGAGCCAATATTAAATTTTGATTACTTAGAAAATGGGGAAGTGGATGAAAAAAATGTTATTATGGATCAATCATCTCAAAACTCATCACCTATGCGACTTATATTTTTGGATAATTTAATTGCTATTTTGAAGTAGATTAAGAAGTTGATGAATGAGATGACTAATATTCTAAATATAATTAGCAGTATTTCTGACCAATTTGACCATGTAGATTGGAGAATTAAAGAGCAATTTGATCGCACTAGATTAATGGAAAAGGCTACAACATGAATGTATAAGAAAAAAATGTTTAGATTGAAGCAGACTCAACAAATGAATTTCCTCACCATCGTTTCTTTAACTTATTTATGCATCGTCAATCCATGGGAGGTTTTAGAGAAGATGAGAGTACTGAAGATGAAGATGTGTAGCAACTCTGAAGTTTGCAATTCTTATTTATAAGAGCTTATTTATGTTTAGTTATGTGGATTTATTTAGTTTTCTATATCAGACTTACTATGTTTTCTATTTGTTTTTCATTGTTTAGTTTTCAGTATTAGGATGTTGTTGGTGTGATTTCGACGTTGAGTTTATGTTGTGATTTCAAAATACTTGTTTGTAATTGTTTGATATATATATAAAAATGTGAAGTTGTTTGTTATTTGTTAAAATCTGATGTTAGTAATTTACTTAATTATAAAAACCAAAGTGAATTTAAACAATTAGATGATGCACTGCTTTGGTGTACAACACTTTTAAAAAAAAAAAAACTGAAAAATGAAATTTTAAGCATTGGCGCCTAGGCGCCATATTGGCTGATTCATTAAAATCACGAAAATGAATAGTGAAAACCATTTTGCTGCTTTGGGTCTTCTTCTACCTTGCGACTGAGGTCGAATATCATACTAAGGGCTTCCTAATACTTAGATTTGAGGCAATTTTGGGGCTAGAAATTCTTGGATTTCATCTTCTCTTAGTACGAGCTTCATTTTAATCTAGAAATTTTATATTTTCACCAAGAATGTCTCCTACATTATGTGAAAACTGAAAATTAGAAATTTTGGAGAAATTTAGTGAAGAATCCAGTGTGATGTTTCTTAGCAATGATTTTTATTTTAAGGCTTTTATTTATCTTTATAGTGAATTTATGTGGAAATATTTTGAATTTTTAGAACTCATATGGCTCCTAAAACGAGGAAGATGAAGGGAAAGGAGGCTTGAGACATGATAAAATTTGTGCACATCAAAGCCCAACATCATTATAATACTCAACTCACGACAAAGAAAATGATTTAGGAATGAGCATTTTACAATCCTGGCGGTCCTATTGAAGGATTGATTGTGGCGAGAAATTTGGAAACCATTTTGCTATTTCATGGCTATAGCAGTTGTCTCGATCTTCCAAGAGTTTTATGCAAACCTCTTACAGGCTTCAGATGATCAAGTATTTGTATGAGGTAAGACTGCTGAATTCACCTCGGAAAGAATAAATGCATTTTATAGATTGAGAGATGAATTTCGTTATGAATATACTACATTTGGTACATCTAATTCGGTGTTGGATAAAGTTATAGCTTATCTGACAAATGGAAGAGGAGTTTGGAAAATGAATAATGATCATAAAGTAAACTTCTCTACCTTTATGTTAAATGCTAAATCTAAAGCTTGACATTATTTTATTTCTACTTGGCTCCTTTCAACAAATTATCTAAGTGAAGTCACTAAGGAGGGAGCTACTTTAAATTTTTGTATTAAAAAATGAAGAGAATAAACATTGGTGCTCTTATTTATCAGAATACCCATAATTTTTTGAGAGGTGGCACTACTGGAGGTTTAGGATACACATCCTTAAGTTTTACTTTATGTGACCAATCAGGAGTGAGGTATGATAGATTTCAATAATTAATACAACCACTTAAACCTATCAGTAAGCCCAGTGTTCATACATATGAGTTGCATGCTAAACAACAAGTTAGGGGTAGAGGCAATGATATACCTTCTACTTCAGCTTCTGGACCTTCTACATCCCGTACTACTTATTTAGAAAAAGTTATGGAGTAGCTACTTATCCCCTAGGGTGATATTTTGACTCTCAAAAATCAGATGAGAACAATGGAGGCTCAAATTTATCATAACGATAAGTATATGCAATGGAATGTGGATTATGAAATTTCTTATAATGCAGCTATGAAAAAGTATTTGAGGGGCGATCATAATGTAAAATTCCCTACTTGCCCCCATTTTACACCTTATGAGCCTAAAGTAGAATTTAAAGAGGAAGATGAACATGATGAGGAGGATGATGTTGAGTAGTTTACTTTCATGTTTGTTTTCTATAGTTTGATTTATTTTTCATGTGGTTGTTAGTCACTGAACTTTATTTTTAAATGATGTGTATTGCAAACTGGCATTGAACTTTTTATATTTAGATGTAGATTATTTGTTTTCATTTCACTATTGTTCGTTTTTGCAATTTGTTTCTTATGTTTAGAACTCTCCTTAACTTAACAAATCTTTTTGACATATCATGTTTTACATAATGCTTTATACCTTATTCTTTTTAATTGATACCTGAAAAGTTTCAATTTCAAAGCCCTCTACAGGTGAGTTTTATTTAAAAGCATTTAATGTTTTCTTTCTAACTTCATTTTTGTATTAAATGCTTTACCTATTAAAAATTTAAGTTTTGGGGGAAATACAAATTTTTCTTAAAAGAAACTAAACTTTATTTGTCCTCAATAAACTATATTTTTAAAATTATATTTAACATAAATTTTGGTATCAGAGGTCAACTTGAAGATAACTATATTTTTTATTTTATAAATATGATTGTAGACATAAGTAAAAATCTTTAATAATGAAGTTTAGCTCTAAAAGTTAAGATATTTAGAATAAGAGTATAAGGCTATGTGTGTAATATTTAAAGTAAAGGAAATAGTATTTTTGAAAGATTAAGAGAGTCTTAGAGTTATATGAAGAAAGGATTTTTGTTCTTGAAAATTTTTGTTCAAAGCTAATGTACATTTATAAGTAAGACATGTATGAAGTTTTTTTAACTTTAAGAAGAGGGTGGTGTAGTTCAAAATCATTAAAGGCTATCCGGATATAGTAATCCTGACATGAAAAAGAAAATAAAAAAGGGAGGGGATTGAAAATGATCCTAGAAAAAAAAAAGAAAGAAAAAAATGAAGAAAAGAGAAAAGAAAAGAAAAAAGAATATATGTGAGGAGAAGCTTGAGAAGATGCCTAATTAAAAAATTATCTTCACTTGAATCAACTTAAGGAATGAGGCTTAAATACATTTATAAACTTATATTAAAGTATTAGCATGTTTGTTAATGAAGTTATCATGACGTTCTTTTTCATATAGTTCTTCTAAGCATCCTTAATATGACAAATTACAATTATTCTTGAAATGAATAGTAAACCAAAAATATTAGAATTAAGTACTAGATAATCTTATATTTTTAGTTTTAAATTAAGTTATTAAAAAATTTTCTAAAGACTTAGTATTGTTTTTAAAAAATAAAAACTATCAAAGTTTTTAAGTGTTGCTCGTGTTGCTTTCTACTTTAAGTCATACTTTTTATGTAGTAAAAGAGTTACTTGAGGACAAGTAACAGTTAAGTTTGTGGGATTTTGATACACCAAAAAATATTCCATTTTTCATAGATATTTAAGGCTTATTTTTGGTGATATTGCACTTTAAAGCAAGGTATTTTCATGTTTTATTGCAGGTATACTAAGTCTAGGTATTTAGAGCTTAAAGGATGCAAAAAATGATGAAATTTGGAGTCAAAAGTGGCATTTTTAAAAAAATTGAACTTGAGCCTAGGCGCCAGAACTAGCACCTAAGCAGCAGAATACAAAGAAGACGACACCTAGGAACCAGATTTTGGTGTCTAAGCGCTAGAGACAACTTTCACAAATGCATTGAATTTGGATGGATTTTGAAGAGGTCATATGGAGACTCTTGGTAAATTTGTCTCTACATTATTAAAGAGTGTTTTTATGTCAGAAAAGGTGGTGTGAGTGAAGGGGGCATGAGTATCAAAGTGTGGGAGAGTGTGGTAAGTGTCTCTAAGATTTGTAAGAGGAGAGGGAAAGTGAGAGATTCCTTTTTCTTTAAATTTCTAAGAGATATTTGAGTGTTATTGTTAAGAGAGAAAAAAAATTCAATGGAACTTCATGGGATTTGCTTGGGGAAGAGATCGAGTTAAGTTATTTTACTTTTCTTTCTTATTTTTAAAACTTGTTTATATATAATTCATGTTTTATTGTATCTTCCTCTGGAATTCTGAGTAGATTTCTTTGTCCTTCTCCCTATAAAGTAAAATGGTCATGTGAAGAATCAAGATTGTTGTGAAATATTTTAATTTCATAATTGTGATGATTCAAACTTTGAATTTCTTTTACTTTTTGATCTGGCCAATTAAAATGGTAAAATGTATTGTGAAACATACAATCTGAGAGGACTATGCTTTCTAAAATAATGTAAGAATGACATTCAATTTCATGATTGAGAATGTAGTTCATGGGATTGAGTGTAAATAAATAGGGAAATATTCATTCATGGGTGTAAAATTTGAGATTTTAGGGTGGCAGACCATAATTCCCAATTTGGTCCAGGCGTTTGGAAATTAAAGCGAGATGTTAACCCATGAACTATAAGGGGAACGTGGGAACTCAAGAGTGAGAGCCAGTATCTTCCCAGCCTAATTACAAATTTAGGGACTAAACACTTGATTAGCCAATGTTCTTTGTCGCTTGTAAAAAGGATAAAGAATATAATTACTTCTATTTGACACAATACAATTTTCTTCAATTTGATAATTCAATGACTATGATCTCATTGTAAGGGGAAGGTTACTTTCTTACATTTGAACTTTTCATTACAAAATCTAGTTTAGTTTTAGTAAATTTAGTTTTGAAGTTTATAGATTAGTGTAGTAAATGTAGTTTATTTAGTGGAAGTAAAAAAATTTTGATCTATTTTCTTACTTAAGTTTTCTATAGTTTAAATATTGTGCTTTCGTATGATTTCCCTAACAAAGTTTCACCTTCCTATGGGATCGATACTTAGGAATCCATTAGAGCCCTTTATTACTTGAGTGATATGTATACTTGCATTTGTAACCTAGTGACGATTTGAAATTGAAAGTACACCTTAATTTACTAGGAGTGGCAGCTTTAAATATTTTAAAAGAGAATATTGAAAGTACACCTTAATTTCTAAAATAAATTTTATTGTGATTAATATGCATATTTTTGAGTATTGCTTCCTTATGTGTTGTGGTGTTAAAAAACATTTATAACGCATAAGAAAATCATGAATCAAACATCACTAGTTATGTTGTTGCTTATAACAACTCACAGCAAAGGTGGTTCTAGTTCTAAAGGAATGACTACTTCAAACAAAAAGGCCAGTACATAAGGGTTCAAGCTAGTAGTTATATGATATGTCATACAATATGCTCATAAAGCCTCAAAGTGCTTTTAATGCCACTCTTATCTATTGGCATGGATAATCTTCTTTAAGAGGCTCACTAGGTCTTGTTAAAGGCCTCGACCAAGCCATTTTCTCAAGGATAATAGTTTGTCAAATATCATCAATCAATTAGACGATGACGGGCAAATTTATTAATTTTAGTGTTTTTAAAGGCTAATCTATTATAAAAAATAATGCAATATGGCACACCAAATTGTTAAAAAATATTATTCTTACAGAAATGTAGCAATTTCTCTACATTTAACTCTCTTAAAGGAATGACTTCTACCTACTTGGAAAGGTAGTCAGTGGCTGCTAGAAGTAATTAATTTCCTTTAGAGGATGGAGGGTCGATAGGCTCTAAAATATAAGTATCCCATGATTCAAAAGGCCATGATGCTACTGTCGGATGCATTGCATTTGAGTGTCGGTAAAGCACAAGGCTTAACACCTGACACTGATAGTGTCGCTTGGAGTACTATATGCTATTAAGGGTTATTGAAGGCTAATAGTAACTAAGACTGTTAATATTGATTTTAATTTTGTGATCTGATTGATGGGGTTCAAAAAAGCCCTCAAGGACTTCAATCATGAACTTTTGGGCTTAATATATCCCCCCACATCATAATCACATAAGCTCAAAAGAGAATCGATACAAAATATCATCATTGACAGTAAATGAGAGTGCTGTCTTTCAGATTTGAGAGGGGAGCAAAGGATCATGGGGGAGTATCCTCTTCATTGAATATTTGATGATGAATTGATTCCAATCATCAAGTGTTGCTTGTGCCTCTTCCTTGCTCGCCACTCGCATCTCCACTTTTCTTGGCTTAGTCACGCCTGATTTCACTTCATTCAACATTGCATGCCATTTGGTCATTCTATTGTTGTGGAATTGCTGGTTTTTCTACCATTTTATATCCTATTTCTCTGAATAACTCTCTTCTCTGATCATGTGGATGATCTAAAGAGCAAAGAGATTAGAGGAGTAAAGCATATGATAACAAGGACAAACTGAAGAAACATGTGGGGAAGCCATTGTGAGGTGGACTTCATGTAGATAGCTCTTAGGTGTATGTCTGTAATAAAATCAGCTTAAAACACTTTGGATGCATACTTAAAAAAAAACTAATGGAGGCAAACCCATGACCAAAAATTCAGGTTATTTTACCTCTTTTGAGGTTCGCTTCTTCCTATAAGGGCAAGCCCCTATAGTTAATTACAGCTTAAGTAACTAGGGGTGAGAATTTTAATATCCTATTATGAAGGAAAAGGATAATAGATGCTTGAGGTTTTCGAAGAACCCTTGAAAGGTCCCGAACTATCTTAAAGTTTGGTGTCATTTTGAAAACGTAATTTCAAGTTTTACTCCTAATGTTTTGTTAGGATGTTAGGGCATACGCTACATGGAATACAACCATGAATAAGCTTAATATTGAGTATTTACATCATGATTTAGATGAACAACCTTGGATTCAAAGCCCACCACAAAGGGCAGGGTTATAAATCCCAAATAAAGTTATCCATGTTTGTTGTTATTGGTATAGTGGAGGTTCATCTTTTGCTTCTTGTTTTAAGTAGTTTGAATGGCTATTCCTGCAAAAAAGAGTTAGTGCACTGTAATATCATGCAAAGTAAATTTAGGGTAACATCCACCTTTTGTCTTCAGTAGCTCTACAAAATAGAGTTTACATAATATACTTTTTCAATATGGTGAATTAATTGTTTATTTTTATTTAGGACAACCGGGTCAAGATGCTCATGGCTTTCCATCATCCTGGGATTGTCTGGTTCTTGATATACTATATTTTTTGTCATCTTGAATATTAAATAAGGCATAAGGCTAAATTAAATCTGGCTTAATTAATTTCTTAAGCCTTACTTAAATTAGCTTAAGTAACTTTAAACCTAAGGTTCAACCCAAATTGAATCTAAGCAGCCACAAACCTTATGTTCAACCCAAATTGAACCCAAGTAACCCTAAATCTTATGTTCAACTCAATTTGAATCTATGTAACCCCAAATCTTAGGTTCAACCCAAATTAAACCCTGAACCATAGATTTGATCCACATTGAACCTAAGTAACTCTATATCTTAGGTTCAAATTAAATTGAATTTAAGTAGCCTCAAAGCTTAGTTTCAACCCAAATTGAACCTTAAGGTCAACCCAATTTAGGTTAGCTCAAACTATTTGGAACCCTATAATAGGTTAGTTCTATTTGACATGAATTAATATAAAATGCAAAATGACTTAAAATTCACTGTAAAAGACACTAACATTTAAACTTAAACTCTAATGTGTAACTTGGTTTGAGAAGATATTTTGGAGGAGGTAACCTATGGTTGCTAACAAAATATCTTTCAGTCACTTGTGACTAATCAAACTGCAAACTAAATGATCTGGAATGACAGAAATAAAGGATCTTGATCGGGTCATTCCAAATGAAAAAAACAATAATAAAATGAAAAAAACAAAATCGAATAATCAATTTTAAACAACCTAACAATTTTCAACCCCTAAAATTTGAAAAAGACAGTATAACTTACATTAAATCTTAAAAAACAAAGATCACTAAATGCAACTTGAACCCAGTGTTCAGATCTAGAAAGATTTCTTGGACAACAAAATCTGTGGTTGCTGACAAAAATTTTTTGGTCCTGGTTTAAATCTATTTGAACTAAGTAGATTTGAATACCCGGACAACCTCAGGACACCAAAGCCATAGACGTCTTGAACGGGTGTCTAAAAATTACAAATTCAATGAATTAAATCTATAATTTGAGATATCATTTCATAATAATTTTATTTTACAAGGTTGCTGAAGACTAAGGCAAGTTTCGCTTTAGAATTATTTTACATGTTATTAGGGTGTATTAACTCTATTTTGTAAGGATGATATTGAACGCTTGAAAAGTGAATCTCAGGAAAACAAAACAAAACAACAACAACAAAACAAAATGACAATAATAAAACAAAACGTCAACAACAAAACTAAACAATAACAATAAAACAAAATGATAATAAAAAAACATAATGACATCAAGAAAACAAAATAAAACAAAACTTTTAGAGTTGTATCAGAATCTTAGGAATCTATTACCCTTAGAATTGATTATTGATGTTTTTCTCCTTGACCTTGACGATTAAAACTTTTTCAAGAAGAAATGTTAACCTTAATCAAGAGTTTTCTTAAGTAGTTTTAACTGCCTAAAATGTAATTAACTATATAAGCTTGCTCTTATAAGAGAATGAGAAACACAAAATAGGTATTGTACCTAAATCTTTAGTTATAAAATTCTTTATGTGGCTTTCTTTGAATGAGCATCTCAAGAATCAAACACTCTAGAGTTCTCTCTATAATATTTTCCACAATGAAATTCTTCTCAACCTTGTCTGTTTTCTAATTTAATTTGCCCCTTTCCTTCTTCTCCAAGTTTCTTAAGATTTTATATTTATTCGTATGTTCTGAGAGAATAAGTTATTTGGATAATAGGGTAATAAAATAGATAAACTGAGTGGCAACTCCTTGACAACGAGACCAACAAACCAACAACATAACGACAATCATGGAGAAATTATGGAGGCGGCAACAATAGTCCAATGGCGACATCTATTACGAGACCGGGGTATTTATTGTTTGCAGTACAAGTTAGTAAGCCCTTCCAAGTGTTTTAAGAGACTCCTAACATGGTGATTGAAGGTGATGCACTAGATTATGTTCCTGCTCATGTTACTAGTACAACTGTAGCACCTCCGTCAGTGCCACCTATTGTAACTTCATCTTCTAAAAGTAATAAAATGACAATTATTTTGTCTTATTACTTGTCTTCTTTCAGTAAAGATAAGATGCATGCTTCTTTCAATGATTAAGGGAGATACGATGCATGGCCCCATCAACACTTACCATATTTATTAAAAATAAATATGTAAGGAAGGATTATCATCTGATCTTGCCTAAGAGGTAGAGGGTTCGAAAGACTCTTACTACCTCGCCTTTTGAGATCTTTGCTCCAATTTTATAAGTATTTAAGGTCACCCCAAAGGGGATTTTCCCTTCAGTTGATTGCATTACAGAGCCACCTCGGGTTAACCTTAAAAGGAGGACCGAGATTAATACTAAGGATGACATATCCAGGAAACTTTTTAATATTCTTAAGGATTACCTCGAGAAGGATGACCTCCTTGGTGAGGAGTTATACAATTTTGAGATTGTGTCTCATCACATCATGATGGTGATCACTCATTAACATAGATCCTTCATCAATGAACCTCCTCCTTGTGTCAATGAGGTCAATCACCATGAGTCCACTGAGGCTCAAGCTGTCCTTGCAATCGATGAAGGGGACTAGAGTAAGCTATCACTTCTCTATAGAGCTAGGTACTCTCTTGAATGCTTATATAACAACTCTACAGGACGATCGAGCTGGGTTTGACATTATCTCATTTATGACATAGGTAGAAACATGTTCAGTAGCGCATGTCATACCTCTTGAGCCTATGAGGCATGTCCATGTCATCTATTATGTGACTGTTCAACCCAAGCAAGCATCCTATGACTCTCTTTTGTTGTCCTTAGTGGATGAAAAGGCCAAGGCTGCCCTAGCTACTCAACAAGGAGAAACCGTGGTAAGGAGAGGTTAAACTTACCTTGAGGCTTATGACTACATATAGTATCCTCAAGGGTTTTTCCCTATGCAGTTCAAGGAATTTGATGGGGTCAGAAATCCCTAGTAGCATATTGATCCATTTAAAGCATTATGTTGCAACACCGACAATAAAAAAATATTGCTTCTTTGCTTGTTTGTTACTAATTTAGTTAAATTTACATTTGAATCATACATGGATTTACAGAATGACACCTTCAAAGTATTTGTTGAATTAGAGGACAAATTTGTAAAGCACTTCACTGGTGCACAATACTGTGTCACCATGAGTGATCTAGTATTGGCCCAAAAAAAGCATTAAAAGTGCTTAGTGAACTTATTTAAACCAGAGTATGAAGCATGAGACTATTTTTTAACAGCAACATGTTGTCACAAGCTTGAACGCATTTGCAAAAATGAAAATTCTAAATGTTTGAGCAAAAGAAACCTAAGTTATATCCTTTTAAAATGGAAAACATTATAAAATCATAAAAAACATAATAAAACAAGGAATGCAACTTCCCCCACAAAAAGAAGCCTGACAAAGTGGAGAAATCCAAAGATCCAAACTACTATCATTACCACAGGCACCTAGGGCATGGGCTAGAGGATTGATACATGCTTAAGAATTGCCTTAGAGCCTACTGCAAAACAAATGAGATGAAGATTTTAGAGAAATATTTAGAGAAGCCTTTTGGAAGAGGATCAACCACAGTCATTGCAATCATTCTGATCACAAATACTATAGATATGATTAATGATGTACTTTCTTTTTGATCATATGTAAATGTAAGCTAAGAAGAAGGTCATGTTATTTCTAATGCCTTCTGTAGAAAAGGTCATTTTTAGTACTTTTTTGTATTCCATATTTTTATGGTTGGTCATATGTAAATGTAAGCTAAGAAGAAGGGAGAGGAGCGATAGCCATATTCACAATAAAACAAACATTCAAACTACTTAAAACCTCCCTCAATGGCGCATACCACATATATAATAATCTACGTAACTCATGTTATAAGGGAGGTGCTTGTGCCTCTAGGCACACTCATGGAACCATTCACTGAATGTTCTGCTAAGGAAAATCCCGTCGAGTCCCTTAGTGAAGATATGCAAGAAGTCCGCTTAAGGAGTGGCAAGCTCCTTCCTCCTAGGGTAGAGAAGCCCACTTTAAGCAATAAATAAAAATAAATCATCACCCAAGAGGTGGATAATCATCCTAAAGCTCCTATTCAGTGCAAGGGAGCCAAAATTCCTTCTAGTAAGGTATACTAAAACGTCTTAGTGCACCTTGAAAGGTTATCAATGTTTCTTTTCTCTAAGTTGAGGAAGCATTTATTGAAAGTTCTTTACGAGCTTGAAGTCTTCCATGCCTACTATACTTAAGAGAGAATGAGCGAAGTTATTACACCACAAAACATAGCAGTCATTACTTTTTCTGGTGAAGATTTGCTATTAGGCACTATAGATCATAAATTTCCACTGTATGTGATGCCCATTATTTTGATTCTTTTTGTAAAATCAGAGTTACCAACATGATTAATCATTGACTTAGGATTCAAATTACAAAAAGCTTTTTTACTTGCATCATCAAAATAATTCAAAAAATAGAAGGGATAAGAAATCGAAGAAATTAAGATGAAAACTAGGTTAACAAATTTAGAAAAAACCTGAAAGAACTTATGTATGATAAACTTTGATGGGTCAAGTGTGTATGTTCAGTATAGAACTAGAAAAAATTACTATGAAATGCGTCATCCCCAAAAAGAATTCTTATATAAAAACTCATAACTAGAGAATCAAATATGTCTGTTTGTTCTGTGGTCACATACAATTTCTAAAGTGACATATCCTTTTAGTTAAATACATCTTGGGGGATGCCAAAGAATACTCTTAATTTAAGGAATGTTTCATTCATTCAAGTGATGACTAGTTAAGGAGCGTATCAAATAATAGTTATCTCACAAGTGCATCTTGATGCTTTCAAAGTTCACGCTAAGCCATATGGGTAAAAAATAGGTCTCTCATGTTCCCATACATATGTTGACTCATCTATAGACAAGAATATGAAATAATCAAGTCACTTCATAGGGCCCATACTATGATTTCAAACCTAACTTAACCATCAAGGTAAAGGGCAAATCACTATATCCCAAAAAGGTAGTGGCATGACCGCAATCGAGGAATATGAGATAACATTGACGAGGTAATAAAGGAATGACAAAAATCAAAATGAGTATAGTAAAGGAAGGTATAATACTCTTAATTAGGTAGAGATAAACATGTCATGATATAATGGATCTATCATCCCAAACTATTGAGAACCCATATCTACCTAGACACGAAGGTGGTGGACTTAACCCAACAAAAGAACACCTTATCAATAATCAATAAATTGCATCATCCAAGGAAGCCTGGGTACCCCTAAAGTTGAAAGAAAGAAACTTTAACTCTTATGACTCTTTATGGGGAAAACGAGTAAAGATGGGGCACATACCTTTCAAAGTGGCAAGGATGTGCTAGAGTGGAAAGAGAAGAGAGGTATGACTAGAAAGCCTAGGTGCTCTTAAAAAGGACATTTTCTTTGTCTGGGTAGGGGAAGCCTCTAACAACTTAAGCGTATTAGATAACTACCTAAGTTGAAATCTTACACTTGGTCAGGCAGGTTAAAGAAGCACGTGAGCTTCTCCTCGAGACATGAAAGTATAATTTAGTGAGTAAACAAGTCCTAATCAGAAGGTCATATTAATATGAGTTGAGTTATAACCATACACACAAAACATTTTATATCGGGCCCTAAGGCCACGCGAGAAAGTAAATGCAAGTTTTCGAAATGTTTAGATGTTTTAAACCTAAATTTTATTTAATCTCACTCTTTTATTAGAATTTTGTAGAAGGTTTATAATTTTAGGCCCTTAGAGATCTTATATTAAATTTTTGATGAGCTCAGACAATTCACAAGAAAAGAAAGAGGAAATGCCACGTACACTATGCAATTTAAATAAGCAAAGTATAAAGAATGAAAGGTTAGTAGTTGTTGAGTTGACAACACGTCCCAAAAAAGTAAAAAGGCTCCTAGGCACCCCATATATATGCTTGGTAATAATTCTATAGAACAAAGAGATTAGAATTAAGGTACGAGATAAGAGCATGTTGCTCGTGGTCCTCGTCACGTGGTTTTGCCCATCAGGTGCCTCAAACCAAGACTCACACCTTATTTTGAATATAGACTCGAGCCTAGATGACTCTAAAAAGTACATAACAAAAGTCCAAAAAAAAAGACTTGAATTGAAAGTAATATTAGCATTAAAGCTATCAACATGTTGCATAATGACCATGTCAACTCAGAGGGACACTAAAAAACACTTACAAAAAAATGTGCTAGATGAAATCACAGCAGCCCCTCCCTGTCAAACATGGCTCTCATTAAGATAATTGCCCATAACATACTAGTGTAAAAGTCTCACACACAGTAAACATCCAAAGTCATCACACAAAAATTACTAGCTAGGAAAAAAAGTAATGAATAATAGCTAGACATACGAAAAAAAAACCTTGCTACACCCTAGCCCTAGTCAAGAAAGCATCTAAAGAAAGTTGTCCTAGTCACATATATCTAAATATGTGTGCACAAGTGTGACTAAAAGGGTAAAATTTGTTAAATGTCCAACGATTCTTAGAGGTGTCAATAAATGCAAGTTATGTATGAATAAAAGCTTTAAAATATGGACCTTATATAGGTCTAAGCTAAGTATGCAATAGTTTAAAATTGGGGTTTTTGAAATATGAAGAGACAAGTAATAAAAATATAATGTTTTTTTGTTTAAAAATAGGTCTCAAGAAAGTAAAAAAAGCCTAAGTGACACCAATTAGATCTTTTGAAACCTTAGTACATTGGTTCACCTTAAAATTACTTATTGTTTATGCACAATTTTTTAGGATATTATGCTTTAATGAAAGGTATTTTTATGTTTTTTGCTGCAAGTGCAAGAAAAAGAGTTTAAGAGTAAAAATGAGCAAAAATACATAAAAAAGGAGCAAAATGGGCTAAACTAAAGAAAATTGGACAACAGCCTAATTGCGCCTAGGCACCAAATGTAGAACATGGCTGGCATCTTGGCGCGAAAGTTGGCTGCCTTCGAACCACAGTTATTTTTTAGAAGATTCATTGAATGAGGCTAAATTTTCAAGAGATGCTTGAAGCATATCTTGGTCATTTTTTAAGCTCTATAAATAGGGATTAATTCCAACGGGCTAGTGGGTCGGATATATAGAGTCATATAGTGTGTGTGTTAAATGTGTGGGTAGTTTTCATTCTAAGTCTTTGTGATTTCTGAAGTTTGTCAATCCTACAAGTGTTCATTGGAGTTAGAGAAGTAGAGAACTTCAAAGGAGTGCTTGGGGAAACATTCCATATAAGTATTCATTTCTTTGTTTTGTACTTTAGATTTGAGTTTTATAAAAATGTTTTGTTTTGTTATCCCCATGCATTTTGAGTTGTTTTCTCTCTTTCTCCATGAAATATGAAGTAATCAAGTAAGTGATTTTGAATTTGTTTAGAACTTCTTTTATTCATAAAAATTGTGATGATATTTTTATTGGTCCTTCATTTTCTTTACAAATTGGCCACTTTTTTGTAAAAATCTATTGAGAAAACTTATAGACCCAAGAGGGCTAAGATTTTTTGACTTGTAAGTGTCACATTTCACTTTGGAAAGAGCAGCAGCGATTGTCCGAGAGAGAGGTTGACCTCACTTTTGTGAGGGCACGTTACCAATGACATCCATAATTCATTTTGGAGAGGAATCTAATACAATTAACTTCTTGAATACATCCCCAAACCCCTTTAACCATAACGCTTAAGGTTAAAACCCAATATAACTTTAACCTTAACGCCCAAATTATCGAGACATCCCAAATGGATCAAACAAACCTTAAACTGGGGACACATTGACCACACTAGTCAACCCTTGACCTAATTGGTCAAATTTGGTCAAAATGGTCAATCCATGACATAATGACCACCATATTGACCAAATTAGTCAACACTTTGACCTAAATGGTCAAATTTGGCCAAAATGGTCAATTCATGACCTAATGATCGCCACATGGACCATATTGGTCAACCCTTGACCTAAATGGTCAATTCATCAACCTGTGACCAAATTGGTCAATTTTGGTCAAAATGTTCAATTCATGACCTAATGACCACTACATGGACCATATCGGTCAACCCTTCACCTAATTGCTCATATTTGGTCAAAATGATCAATTCATGACCTAATGACCACTACATGGACCATATTGGTCAACCAAAACACCAAATTTGTCAAACTTGATCAACTCAAGACCATATGATCACCATAAATCCAACCATAGACCCCATGGTAACCAAAATTTCTAATAACATCACCTTAGAAACAATTTTACCATCATAGTCAACCATGGTCAACCATGTTTAAATTTGGTCAACATGACTCAACCAAACCATAATACCAAACCCAATGGGCCCCATGAATAATCTAACCATGACAAGGTTAGGTAAGTCACATTGGTCAACCTTGGACCAAAATTGGTCAACTGTTGTCAACTCTAGTCAACTCTGGTCAAAATGGCCAAATTTGGTCAATTTAACCATTTTGATTAAAATTTGGTATTTTCACCAAAATATTTTATTCTTTTAATTTATTAATCATTTATTTAATATAAAAGAATGAAATTCAAGTTCATTAAACATAGGGTTTTAAAAAAAAAATTATGGGTTAAACCCATGGAAAGACAAATTCCATGGCTACATCAAAACACATAATTCACATTTAAAACCCTAAAGATAATCAAAGACATATTGGCATTGGGTCATACCCAACCCATTAGACTTCACCATGACTTGGATAACCTCATGACAAACGCATTAACCACAATGGTAACCAAGTTTAAACCTAATCTCAACACCATCTTTAATGGATGCAGAAGGTGTCATTCTTTCTAGCTATACTTAAAGAATGATGTGGGTGAGTCACCACTCACCTCTCCTCTAATCCGATTGAAGAGAAACTTATTCAAATCATTATTTCCCTCAGAATTAGCCTCATCATGGCATTTCATTAAAATGAGGAAGGAGAGGGATTATGTGTCATTCTCTTTAAACCTCATTAAATGATTGATAAAATTCATATGGGGAAGGTTGATTCATCTTATCTTTATGTCACTATCCAACTCATGAACTAACCAATGAGAGGTAGCCAAAAATATGAGCTCAAATTTTAACCTAGATGAAGGCTTCTATGGATAATTCATGGAAAGTTCTATCCATGCTAATCATCATTCTGAAAACTTATCCACAGTCAAGATACCACCTCCCTTGCCTTACCAAAATGAATCTAGGCTATTCAACCACCATTAATGGCCATAAATGGAGCTGGTCATGAGCTTCCATAAGGAGAGGAAAAATATACATCGCCCAACTCCTCAGACATCATAGAGAGAAAATTTCGCCAAAAGCTTAAAGAGTTGAACCCCTATCATTTCTACACCTGGCTTCCACCCCTCTCTTCCAGGTTCTTTCCCCAAAAATAGGACAATTTTTGGGTTAGAAATAAAACTCTCTAAAACCTCAAATTGATCACTCTAAATCTATCTTTGAGCTCTATGAAGAAGTTTCCAATTGAAATTAGCCTCTCCCATAGCCTCTATTTTATAGTTCAGTGAAACTGAGATCACCTTTTCATTGAACTCCCATACAGAGTTGATTTCAACCCAAATTGAAGCAAGAACGAGCATACTGACCTTCAGAAAAAGCTCTAAAACCAATCATATTGAAGCTTCATAGACTGTGGCCAAGATATGGACTAAAACCCTACTTTTGGCTCAGTTTCCAAACATTGTAAATTGAACTATAATTCATGAAAAATTAACCATATGGATATCTTCTTCTAGAGGCGACGATCCTATGGAAACAAAAATAATTGAGTTTGGTGAAAGCTTCAGAGAGATCTTGAGCCAAATAAATGGACAACTCTCGGCTCATCTCCCTTTGCGACGATGAATTGATGTAGTCCATTTCCGTGTATTGAAAATGGACGACAGAGATGGAGTCAAACCGCAGAATTGTCTATCTGAAATAACTCAAACTGCTGGCCATGTGGCTTCCATGTGTGACAGCCGATAGAATTACGTCGCATCAGATTTCAAAGCATTTGAGATCTAAGTCAGCACCGCGTGTTATTTTCTTTTAGCAAGAAATTAAAAAAAAAACAAAAAATACACAAAAGTTCAAAAATTCATATCTTTCCATAGAAAAAACACAAAAAATAAAATAAAATACCATTGAACTCAGGACAATGAAGAGAATATTTTGGACATAAAATAAGAATTTAATTAATTATATTTATTTTTAATTAAATAATTACTCTCTGTGTTAGTTTAATTATTAAAATTTATTAATAATTTTAAAAATTCTAAAGCTTTTAGGGAATTATCTTTAAGCCCTTAGGAACTTTCCCCGATTTTTCCAAGGTTAGAAAAACTTCCTATAACTCAATTCCCTAATTTCTATCAAACTTTGTGATTATTTTTAAAAAATAATTATAAAAGTTGAAGAAATTGGAAATGAGAGTTAGAAATGATTATAAAACTTAGAGTGGCATTTTTGAACTCTAAAATGACAAATTTTTAACCATTGAAAAATTTAAAAATGACATATCATCTCTAGGGTCAAAACTGTAAAACTAAAAATTACATATTTAACCCTAAATTTCATTAGGCTTGGACACTAGCCTTTAATGAAACTTAAGGTTGACTAAACCCTAATCTTTAGACCTAAATAACATAGGATCTGATCATCTCCACATGACTATTGAGTCTAACCCCATAGATTAAATGTGATAAGACATTCTAACCTCGACTTGATCTAAATTCAAGTCAAACCAAACAAGACACTTAGAATTCATCTAGGTGAACTCAACACACCTAATTAGGATGAAACCATATGTAGAACAAATTGAGCATTATTTAAACCTTAACTTCATTAGGTTTAACTTAATAAACCTTAATTAGGTCTAAACCAAATTTAGACCTAATTAAACCCTAGTTAAACCTTAACTACAAACTCAACAGATCCTAATTAGGTTTAAACCACATTTAGACCTAAGTAAACCCTAGTTAAACCTTAACTACATTAGGTTTAACTCAACAGATCCTAGTTAGGTCTAAACCACATTTAGACTTAATTAAACCATAGTTAAACCTTTACTACAACCTTAACTACATTTGGTTTAACTTAACAAACCCTAATTAGTTAAACCTTAACTACATTAGGTTTAACTTAACAAACCTTAATTAGGTTTAAACCATATTTAGACCTAATTAAACCCGAGTTAAACCTTAACTACATTAGGTTTAGCTCAACAAATCCTAATTAGGTCTAAACCATGTTTAGGCTTAATTAAACTCTGTTGAACCTTAACTACATTAGGTTTAACATCATAAACCCTAATTAGGTCTAAAACACATTTATACCTAATTAAAACCTATTTAAACATTAACTACATTAAGTTTAACTCAAAAATCCTAAATAAGTCTAAACCATGTTTAGACCTAATTAAACTTTGTTAGACCTTAACTATATTAGGTTTAACATCGTAAAACCTAATTAGGTCTAAACCACATTTAGGCCTAACTAAACTTTGTACCTTAACTATATTAGGTTTTACACCTTAAACCCTAATTAGGTCTAACCCCTAATTAGACATAATTAACCTAATTAAACCATAAATTAGGTTTAATTAACCATAAACCTAATTAGTCTAATAAATCAATTAAACCTTTCCTACATCAAGTTTAATTAACATTAAACCTTAATTATACTTAACCTAATTAATCAGTTAAACTTTACCTAGATTAGGTTTAATTAACCTTAACCCCTAATTAGACTTATCCTAATTAAGTCTAATTAATCAATTAAACCTTAAACAAATTAAGTTTAATTAATCATAAACTTAAATCAAGCCTTAGGTTCAACATATACTAAATTAAACCTTTAACTTAGGTTTAGCTCAAGTTGAACCTAAGTCAACATCAACTTTAGGTTCAACCAAAATTGAACCTAACTTAACTTCAAACTTTGGTTCAGCCAAAATTGAACTCAAGTTAACCAAACGTTAGGTTCAACAAATAATAAACCTAAATCAAACTTTTAACTTTGGTTCAACTCAAATTGAACCTAAGTCAACATCAACTTTAGGTTTAACCCAAATTGAACCCAACTCAACTTCAAACTTTGGTTTAGCCAAGCTTGAACTCAAGTTAACCAAAGGTTAGGTTCAACAAATACTAAACCTAAATCAAACTTTTAACTTTGGTTCAACTCTAATTGAACCTAAGTCAACCCTTAAGTCTTAACTACCATAGACTTAAAGTCAATTTAAACTCTTAAGTTCAACCCAACTTGAACTTAACTTAAACTCTTAGGTTCAACTCAAGTTAACCTAAATTTTAGGCTTTAAGTTCAACCTGCATTGAACTTAAATCGACCCAACTCTAAGTCCTAACCATATTGGACTTAAACTTTTTCAAACCTTAAGTTCTATCGATATTGAACCTAAATCATCTTAAGTCCTAATGACATCAGATTTAAACCATTTTAATCTTAAGATTGTACCTACAGTGAAACTAAAACACGTTAAGTCCTGCCTACATTAAACTTAAACCATTTTCAAGGTTCTACCTACATTGAACCTAAAACATTTTAAGTTCAAATACATTGGAATTAAACCATTTTCCTTAGGTTCAATCTACATTGAACCTAAAACATAGTAAGTCCTAACTACATTGGACTTAAACCATTTCCAATCTTTAGGTTCTACGTATGTTGAACCTAAAATACCTTAAGTCTTACCTACATTTGACTTAAATCATTTTAATATTTAGGTTCGATCTACATTGAACCTAAAATATTTTAAGTCCTACCTACATTGGAATTAAACCATTCTAAATCTTTAGGCTCTACCTACATTGAAACTAAAATATTTTAAGTCCTATCCACATTTGACTTAAACTATTTTAAACTCTAGGTTCTACCTACATTGAACCTAAAACATTTTAAGTCCTTGTCAACATTATTTTTTATGGGGGGGTCCTGTGGAAGCTATCGGTCACCAGAATTGAAATACCGTTGCTAGCTTTAGAGGGGCATTTAATTTACATACATATATTTAATTTTTAAAAAATATGAAATTAACCTGATCCCATATCTTTCAAAGTTTAGATGAAAGAACACCACACCTCAAGCTAAATATTTATCTCTAAAGATAAACACATAATTTGATAGTGAAGCACAATCAAACAAACTAAGAGATATATGACATCTGTTTGGTCTTCAAAACCATTTTATTTATTAGCCTACAAGTTTCCCTAATTAATATGGGATAATAAATAGGGTTTATATTAAGCTGGGTTCTTGAAAGTTTTCGATAAAGGCAAGCTCTTATAGTTAATTACATCTTAGATAAACAAAGTTAGCTAAGAAAACTCTCGATAAAATCCAGGGGATATTCTCTTAAAAGAGGTGAAAGGAATAAGACATTTCAACGAGATCGGACAAAGAGGGATGAAATGGGAATGACTCAAATTTGGAACATTTATTTTTAGAATCTAAAGGAAGAAGAACTAGGGGTTTTCAAAGTTCCTAAGGAGAACCTCGGTGACTTCTTAAGCTATCATATGGTTTGACTTCAATTTAGAGGAGAAATATTTGAATGTTTAATCCTGCTAGTTTTATTAATTAGGGCTTACATTCGTATGAAACGATAACACAAATAATTTGGAAGATGTGAAGATTTAGGTCATTACGAACAATAACCTCAGAATCCTAAGGAGAGTTAGGGCTTATATTGTATAGCAGAGCCATATAAAAGCCTAAAGGAAAATTGAGGATTTATGTTGCGCTGGACAACCTCAAAATCTTATGATTTTTTATTTAATTCTAAAGAATGGTTTAGTTGATGTAGACATGTTTTGTGGTTGAAAATGGTTGTTCTGCCCACAATGCTAGCTCCAAACTCCTCGTCGTGGTGAGTTTAAGTTTTCTAATGTGTGAAATCATAATGCCAAATCAATGGTTTCATAAGGTTATGCTTATTTACATATTATGGGAAATGTTAAAGTTGATTGGAGCGACACCAGTTAGGATCCTACGGTTCCCTCATTTCAGCACCACTAATTTCTTTCAGATTCACTTAAACCAAATGAATTTACTAACTAAA
Organism: Phalaenopsis aphrodite; assembly: GCA_003013225.1. Lineage (NCBI taxonomy): Eukaryota > Viridiplantae > Streptophyta > Magnoliopsida > Asparagales > Orchidaceae > Phalaenopsis > Phalaenopsis aphrodite. The sequence continues at coordinate 436,485 of NEWO01000379.1, forward strand.
TTTAATGATTTAGACCATGGGAAATCTCGTTAGCAATAATAGGTTACCTCCTCTGTGAGATTCCTGATTATCCGATAGAGACATTTTAGTTTAGTTACAATTTTTGTTTTATTTTCTTTGTGATTACATTTTGAGTTGTCTTATATTTTGACTGTTATGGTGGTGAATTTTATCTTGTTTAATTTATTTAGTTTTGGTTTTGACATGCAGGGTGACTTTAAGCATTCAAGCAAGAAATAGAAGGTATGAAAAAGTAAATGCAATAACTTAAAAGCATACCTGTCAATTCTTCCCATTTTTCCACCTGAAAGGTTAGCTTTGGCGACATGTATATAATTTTGCAAGAAATTTAAATTGCAGTAGATGAAGGTATAGCTACAAAATCCTAAGTTATGACTTTATTGAGTATTAGAAGATCTTAGTGGATGATTTTAAAACAAAATATAATAAGTTCAATTTGCCCATCAAAATATTCAAGAGATTTCATAGTGCTCGAAGCATAACCTTGAACAACTTTGAAGATTTTTTAAAATATTTCGAGTTCATTTTGAAATTATCATATTGTTTTATTAACCATCCATGGTTAAGCCAAGGTTATGTCATTACTCAAGGAAACTTGATGTTTTATTTATCATTAATTAATCGATATTTTGTTTATGAGTTATGTGTGGATGCCTCTAAGGCAAAGTTAAGTAAGTAAAGGTTTTAGTTTCCAAAGTTGAAATCAGGCTTATAATGTGAAAAAGTGTTAATCATAGATCATGCTATCTTCTAAATTTGATGAAATAAATTTAAATATCTAGTTTAGGTCATTACCAAGCCCTGAACAATCACAGTAGATGAAATGATAAGTTAGAAGAATTTGGTTTGAATGACATGCATTCTTATTAAAAGATCACATTATCATCAATTATGGGCTTAAAATTAATGAAATATTATCTTTCTAAACCCATCACTTGAGAATCATTTAATTTTGATTGACTTCCAAGTCATGATAATTAAGGAAATTATAATTTTATTCTTATTATACAAAAGGTGGTGACTGAGTTCCTACCTTTTAATCTCATTGTATTTCAATCATCCAAACATGTTCATTAGGATCAAAATTACCCATCTTTCCTTTGATTAATCCTAAATCTTTATTGGGGCACAAAAACCTAAAGTTACTCCTTTTTCTTTGGGGCTCTCCACCTCATAACTCATTAATCAAAATTCAAATAAATTTGAAAATTTTTAGAATGTCCTATCTATGGATCAATTAAAACATTAGACGAGAAAATGTGGATCTTCAAAATTTAATTTAATTTAAAGAATTATTTAAATTTAAAAGGAAGTATTTTCAAAGTTGATTTACTTGACTATCCAAACTAATTTTTTTATTCATGAGAAAAATATTAGAGGTCTCTTTAGGTCAGAGAAACACTTAAGCAAAATTTCAAAATTTTTTCAATTAAATCTTTAATTTAATCTTGAAATTATTATTGATTTTTATGATTTAATTTGAATGGAAAATATGTTTTATTTATAAAAATTATTTTTTTGATATTTTTATTAAACCCCTCTGAGGCCAGGGAACTTAGATAAACAAATTTTGCATTTTTATAATTTTTAATGTTTTTATTATAATTATTTTAGTCAGAAGATAAGAAAAAATCATTTTAAGCTTTTAAAAATTTATTTTTAACTTGGAAAAATTAGGAAAAATATCTTAATGAGTTCGGAGTGATTGGGGAATAATTGGGCATATTTTAAAATATTTTGTTATTTTTTAGATTTTAAATTATTTTAAATTGTTTTAAATTCAAAAGAAAGCTAAAAAATCAAGTATTTTATCAAAAATAAATTTTATTTTTCCTAAGTGTTGCTATTCACGAGGAACTCAGAAAGACACCTTTCATAATTTTTCCAAATGTATTTAATTTAATATAATTATTTTTGTACAAAAATACAAGGTTTCTTAGAAAACTAACTTTAATGCTTAGACTTAGTCAAATAATTTTTAAATTTTTTACACTGGGTAAACATGATTTTTATACACAGCATGGAATTAATTTTGCTGATTTTTATTAGTATTTAATTTACATAAATTATAGCAAGATATAAACATTTAATTAATTATAGAAATGTACAAGATAATTCAAATCATTATGACATTTTTCCTAAGCTTCTCTGACCATAAGAAACCTACCAAAATTATTCTCAAAATTTTTCAAGTGGTATTTTTATTACATAATTAAAATAAAACAAAATAGCCATCCTAGCTTGAAAATTAACGTTATAAGCATAGAGACGCCCTCTGACCTTGGAAAAATAAGAGAACATCCCCTTTGTCATAAGGAATGAATCCCAAAGGTTTCAAGCCATGGTGAGAAATGCTTGACCATAATGAATTAAAATACTCTAGAGAGTATTTAATTCATTAAAAATCAGAGAGTTAAAAAATAATTTTTATTTTTAGTTGACATTATTTCCTCTATTCACTGAGCAAGAGGGTTTTTTATTTTATTTTTATGATTTTTTAGATAAAGATATGGATTTTTGAAGTACAGGAATTTAAATAAATACTAAAAAATCCATAATTTTCTCCTTAAACATGCGGCGCCACCTCATCCTCATATGTGTCAAACTTTACACACGGTGCTCTGCAACTCAATATTGCCAGCCACCTCAGCTGCCATGCCTTTTCGTTCCAAAGGTTCGTCCGGCTTGATCTCCTACATCCATTTAGTAAAGCACGATCAGATGGCTCTCCTTCATTGTCCCCAAGTTTCCAAACCTAAGAATTGTTCACACTAAAACCTTAAGATCTTTGTCTAGACTCAACCAAATCTCATGAGGTTTGTTTCTAATCCTTCATCTACTCAAGAAGAACATATCTTTATGGCTTATATGATATGAAATATAGTAAATACGTATAGAGAATCAAAATAAACTAGGATTAGGGTTGAGATTCAATACCTTTGTTTGACAGGGGAGGCCTTAACCAGATGGTTGTGGTAGCTTTGATTGGATCCACCGAACCTCTAGATGAAGTTTGAGGCCCTGACAAAATTTCTAGGTATGATTTCAATCAAGCTCAATTTTAGGTGTTGGACTAGAGCTAGGTTAGAGGCTCTTTGTGATGGGGCTTTTGTGGAGAATCGGCTTCTCTCCCTCAGAGGATGGTGTGTGCATAGTTAATCGGAGTTAGTTCACTATGGAGCTGTGGAGAAAATAATCCTAGTTTTGGGGCAAATTTCAGTGAATAAATTAGCTCTGTAGAGTGACTATGGGTGGCTGATAGCAAGGGGATTACACTTAGGAAGGTTTGAAGAAGCTCTGGTGAGATTTTCGCAGAGTTTCCCTAAGGTTTCAAGTACTCTCTCCTTTGGCCATGGAAAGCTCCATTTATAGCCATGTCTACCTAGTGGATATCAGGGCTAGGAGTTGGGTGCTAAAGCAGGTTGAGGTGGAGGGAAGGAAAGCATTAGTGGCCAATGGGAGTGAGCCAAGCCAAGGAGGTTTAATTTTGGGTTTTGGCCTTTTGGGGCTCCCTTGGGCCAGCTATTTCCACTGGTTGAGGTGGCGGCAAGTCAGGGTCTGATCACCTTTAAGCTTGATGAGGTCAGGGGGTGCTTAATTATGATTAACTTCCAAGGGTAAGCAAAGATGGAGAAGATATTTCAAGTTTCAGCCAAAAATGGGTAAAATCCCTTAAATCAAGGGACCATTGGTCCATAGCTCTTCTATGATGGGCTAGGTGAGTCTATCTTGGTCACTAGGTTCCATTTGGTGGTTGTGGTGTCATTAATTTGGTCACTTGGGCATGGCTTAATACATTTTGGTGCATGGGTTCAATTTGGGTTGAATTGTCTTGAAGTTGGATTAGAGTTAATCTAGCCATGAAATTGAGCCCAATTGATTGATCAATTTACTATGGATTATTGTCATAAGGCTTTTTGAAGTTATTTTGAATTAACTTGGAGGTTCAATTTGAAGGATTTTGGGCATTTGATCAATTTGGGGATGTTGGGTTAGACTTGGGTTTAAGTTGGGCTTGAGTTGGGCTAAGTCCAAATTTAGAGTTCAAAATGGTCTAAGGGAATGTCATGAAGAGTTCTCAACATTAATTGCGTGCCAATTTTGGGGCCCGGGTCATTTGGGGACATTTGCAGACATGGCAAAATTGGGGGTTTTGGTCCAAGTTGGTTTTGAGTAAAACTAGGGCTTGAAGAAGGCCAATTGAAAGTTCAATTTAGTGTGTGGAGATGTTTCAAAGAGTGTATGATGCATAATTGGGGCAATTAGAAAGATTTGGGGTTCAATTAAGTAGGATTTTAGTTTTAGGCCAAATTGGGCCTTTTTGATTTGAGTTGAAATTGAACTCAAATGTGGGTCAATTGGACTTGGATTTGGTTTCAATTAAGTTTAATCATGATGAATTTGAGTTTAGAATTGAAATTTGGGAACATTTAAACCAAATTGGTGGACATTTGGGGTGAATTGCGAGAAATTGGGCCTTTAAAGGCAATTTAGGGATTTTTTTTGTCAAGGTTGGTCAAATTGGTGAAATTTGGTTCAATTGTAGGGTGTAAATTGGCTTTGAGGACACTTGAAATGATTTTGAGGGTTTTGGGAAAGTTTGGGCAACCAAGGGTGTTTTTGTAATTTTGGCAAATTTGGGGGTATTTTGGTAATTTTAGCAATTTTTGGGAGGTTTTGGGCAATTTGTGTAGTTTCAAATGGTTTGAGATAATTTTTGAACAAATTTGGGTATTTTGTGTGAAATTGGGAATTTTTGTCAAATTTGGGGTCTGAGGGTGTTTTGGTAAATCGGTTAGATTTGGGAGGCAAAATGCTAAGTTTGGTATTTTGGTTAAATTAATGTGCCAACCACCCTATTTGAGCAATGGATCAATGGAATCCTTACTTTGGGTCCTTAATGTACTGGTCTTAGCTAGACCCTAGCGTAGGGCTAGTTGGTCAAGGGGACCATCTACATGAGTCTCCCAAGGGTTATGAGGTCAAAGTTAGGTAGACTTAGGCTTAAGGTACTGAGTGGAAGTGTAATGTAAAAGTGAGTGACTAGGTATGCACCAGCTTAAGACCAACACCCAGGGCTAATCTAAGGTCAAGCAGTCATATGGGGACTCCCCTTGAGTTCTCTCATATTGACCCCACNCCTTGAGTTCTCTCATATTGACCCCACCTACCAAGTGCTAGAGGTCAGGATCAATATGTGGAACTTCAAAGTGAGAGAAGAGTTTAGAATTTCTAATGGTGAGGGTCCCTTTCTAGTCCTCTATGAATAGTCAACAAGAAAGTTCTATGGCCAGACCCTAGACTACTAAGGAGGAAACTAGACCTTAACCAAAAGAGAGGTCAGCAAAGGGAACCAAATATGTGTGGTGTGTCGGACAAGCACACAGCACGTATTAGCATTGACTGACCAGATCAAAAAAACCAACATAGGCTTTTAAGTCAATAAACCTAGAATGAAGTGTAAAATTGAGTGACATTTGTTTCCACTATGGAGCAACATATACTCTTGTTGGGGAAAAGAAAGCATATTTTGGGGACAATCCTCAGGCAAATTAACAGTCCCAACGAAGACTCGATTCAAATTGAATTAATCAAAGAAGTTTGGATTTCAATTTAAAATTTTATAGGGGTGAAATTATGTGCGAGGAAACTAGATTAAGTAGATAACACAATCGCAGAAAAAATGAATAGGGCGTCAAATCCTATCCCGAATGTAAGGATTGGAATCGTCATCTAAGCCTACCCCGATGGTAAGGATGGGAATAGGACATCTAAACCTAACTTGACAGTGTAGATGGGAATAGGAAGTCTAAGCCTACCTTGAAAGTGGAAATGGGAATATAATGTCTAAGTTTACCCTGAAAGGAGGATCAAAATTTAGGTACCGACCTTGAAAGGAGGGAATCAGAATTTTGGTACTAACCTCGAGATGTGAATTGAAATTTAGGTATCAATTCCAAAAAGAGAATCAAAATTTAGGTATCAACCTCAAAAGGAGGGAATCTGAATTTAAGTACTGACCCTAAAATGAGAATTGAAATTTAGGTATCAATTCCATAAAGAGAATCAAAATTTAGGTACCGACCACGAAAGGAGGGAATCATAATTTAGGTACTGACCCTGAGATGACAATAAACTTTAGGTATCAATTGCAGAAATAGAATCAAAATTTAGGTATCAACCATGAAAGGAGGGAATCAAGATTAAGGTATTGACCTCAAGATAGGAATTGAAATTTAGGTACCAATTGCAGAAGGAGAATCAAAATTTAGGTACTCACCTCAAAAGGAGGGAATTAGAAATTAAGTATGGACCCCAATATGTGAGTTAAAATTTAGGTATCAATTCCAAAAAAAGAATCAGAATTTAGGTACCAACCTCTAAAGGAGGGAATCAGAATTTAGGTACTGACCTCAAGTCGAAATTGAAATATATGTATCAATTCCAAAAAGAGAATCAGGTTTTAGGTACTGACCAAAAGAAAATATGTTGAGATTTTCATACCTATTTTACACTATTTTTGATGATATTGCACTTTAAAGAATGATATTTTTGATGTTTTATTGCACAAATGATGAATTAGGGTCATTGGAGCAAAAATATGCAAAAAGGGGCAAATTTTGAGCAAAAATGACCAAAATGTGAAGATTTGAACTAGGGCGCCGACAACGAGCCTAACGGTGCTGACAACGAGAATTTTCTGAGACTCCATATTAAATAATTTAGAAGGCTAGCTGATAGCGTCCTCGAGGCCGCCGATGGCGAGATCGGCGGTTATGTCCAAAGGTGTATTGGATGTGGACGAATTTTGGAGGGATGCTTAGGCAACTCTTGGGAAAACTCTTCTACATCTTTAAAAGAAGATTTTGGCCGAAAATGGAGGAGTTCGACAAGTTGGAAGGTTAGAACAACATCCAAGAGTTCCAGTAGTGTGCAGAGAGTCTAATTGTGAGGAATTCTTCGAGAGATTGTAAGAGTGGAGGGAAAGTGAGAGATTTCTTCCTCCTTATAGCTTTGAAGAAGAATTCTATGTGCTATAAAGAAGGGAAGAGATTCAGAGGAACTATGAGGAGTTTGCTTGGGGAGGAATTAGAGATAAGTGTTATTTACTTGTTGTAGTTTGTTTCACTTTGCTTTTATATATGAATTTCGAGTTTTGTTGTGTCTTCCCCATGAGTTCTGAGTAGTTTTCTCTGTCTTTCTCCTTGTCTTAAGATTTGTGAGATGGTGATTTGAATTGGTTGAGCCATGAAAATGTTAAAGAAGTTGTGACTTTTCACTTTGATCTTAATTTACTTTCAATCTGGCCAATTGATTTGTTAAAATATGTTGGGTTTTACAACTAAAGTGAAGATTACATCCAAGATTTAGGGAGGCCAAAGCCCTTGGAAATTGGGTCCAAATAAATAGGGAAATAAAATTATCGAGCGTAGAATTGGAGATTTTAGAGTGAAAGACTGAAATCCCTAATTCGGTCCTATCGTTTGGGTGTTGAAGTGTAGATGTTAGCCCTCAGGCGAGGGGAATGTGGCAGCTCCGAAGTGAGATTCGGTATCCTCCCAGCCTAGCCATAGATTCAGTAAACAAGCGTAGGATTAGTCAATATTCTTTATGCTTGGACCAAAGGGTAAAAAATAGGTATGCTCTTATTTGGCACAATACAATTTGAACTGATTCACTTTATCCATTCACTATAATTTCTTGACAAGAAGAATGATGCTTTCTTATATATTGAATATCACATTAAAAACTTTATTTAGTATAATTAGTTATTTAAGAGTTATTAAAATTACATATTTATTTCAATTTCCTATTAGTGACAGATAAGCAGTTTGAATTTCATTGTTGTGATTAAGTATTGATTTTCTAAAATCTTAGTTCGCAGTTCTAATATTACTCCCTGTGAGATTGATATCTAAGACTCCATTAGAGCACTATATTACTTGAGCGATACGTATAGTTGCGTTGATAAGTGTGACTTTACCATTATTGAATATTTTATATATACATCTTTAACGAATCTATAACCATTATTAAGTTTTTGGTGCCATTGCTGAGGAATTAAATCTTTGGAATAGTCAACAGGAAAGTCCTATGGCTAGACCATATGCTACTAAAGAGAAAAAAACTAAACCTCAACCAAAAGTGAGGTCAACAAGTGGACCCCCAGTAAGTGTGGTGTGCTGGGTAGCACACCACACATATTGGCATTGACGGATGAGATCAACAAAATCAATACATACTCCTAAATCAGCAGACCTAGAAGGAGGTGTAGATTTGTGTATACTATTTGTTTCCACTAGGAAATTATCAAGTGAATATTTGATCAACATTGAGGATTAGGAACTTTTGTTGGAGATTGGAGAGTGGGTGTTGAGTTATCAGATTTTTGGGTTTTTATAGAGGATGAGAATCAACATTCAGATGATCACCTTGAAGATTGAGAGTAGGATTCGATGGTGGGGTTCTTATTCCTATATTGAAAGGTGTGAGTAGAGAATTGGATGCCATGGATGGGATCTTATACCAATCTCAAAAGGTTGAGAATAGGAGGCAATGTTCCATAGAAGAAAGTTTTACTCCCATCTCAAAGATATAGGTAGAGAATTGGATGCCATGGAAGGGGCCTTACACCGATCTCAAAGATATAGGTAGAGAATTGGATGTCATAGAGGGGGTCCTATACAAATCTCAAAAGGTTGAGAATAGGATACGATGTTCCATAAAGGAGAGTCTAACTCCTATCTCAAAGATATAGGTAGAGAATTGGATGTCATAGAGGGGGGCATACACCAATCTCGAAGATATAGGTACAGAATTGGATGCCGTGGAAGGAGTCTTACACATATCTCAAAGATATAGGTAGAGAATTGGATGTCATGGAGGGGGCCTTATACCAATCTCAAAGACATAGGTAGAGAATTGAATGTCATGGAGGAGTGTTATACCAATCTCCACAGGTTGAGAATAGGATGCAATGTTCTATAGAGGGGAGTCTTACTCCCATCTTGAAGGTATAGGTAGAGAATTGGATGCCATAGAGGGGGCCTTACACCTTTCTCAAAGATATAGGCAGAGAATTGGATGCCATGGAGGGGGCCTTATTCCAATCTCAAAGATATATTTAGAGATTTGGATGCCATGAAGGGGGCCTTACACCAATCTCGAAGATATAGGTAAAGATTTGGATGCCATGGAGGGGGCCTTATACCAATATCGAACATATAGGTAGAGAATTGGATGCCATGGAGGGGACCTTACACCAATCTCGAAGATGTAGGTAGAGAATTCAAAGCCGTGGAAGGGGTCTTATACCAATCTCAAAGGTATAGGTAGAGAATTGGATGCCATGGAGGAGGCCTTATACCAATCTCAAAAGGTTGTGAAAAGGAAAATAGTGTTTCAGTATTGGGCTCAAGGGCAGGAATGTAGTGCATAAAGTTTATGGAGTTGAATTCATAAATGCGTGTCATGCAAAAATATTGAAATTGGTGAGGAAGATGTGTAAAATTATGCAAGGTTTTATGCAGAATGTGGAATTCCTCAAGGATATGAAGAGAATTAGTGCAGACAAGGATAGTCATGCTGTGCGAGCAAAGAGTAAGAGACCTCAAAATTGAGAGAATCAACTCAACGAATTTATCTACTTTTCTTATCATTTTTATCACATTTAATTATAAAAATATATTTTCAAATTTTAATTTTAGTTGGTTGATGATTTCTTTTTTAAAAGAGAGTTTTTAATATTATTGAATTTTATTATCATCAAAAAATTTTTGGTTATTTTGTTCTTTGTTCATTATAATCTGAACCAAAGTATAGTTCTGTGGCTTTTATCCATCACACAAAAAAGGAAATTAAACAAACAAACAAAATCCTGAAAGAAATTTCATTAATCTGCTAAAATAACTGTTATAGATTGAGTGCAGGTCAAAGCCTCAAAAAGTACAATTATGCATGACTGCATCAAAGTACATAAAAAAATATGCTATTCTGAGTATATACCATAGGCTGAGCATGTCTAATATATATCATATCTGTTGTGATGAGATGCGGTAAAAAGGAATCCTGTGAGTGTCTATCTCTAGCGGGGCAAGCTCCTAATCGAGCATACCTACTAAGTCATGTTCCAGGACAAGAGTTCCTTTTACATGTGCTTAGAGGTGCAACCCTCTCATAGCTCGTAAGGCAATAGTTCTTCTAGCTCCGGGTCCGGTTGGAATCTATATGACATTTTGCTGTCATCCATCCTCTGGAAGGTCACGGACACCCTACTGTGTCACACCCCTGGAATGCAGTGTTTAGAGATGTCTGCTCCATTTCCTTTAAGAAACAGCACTAGACCCGCTGGTAGCGGAATCTCCATGGATCCTTTGAACTCACTTGGGCCAATGATATCAATTTTTTTTCCAAATAGACTGTTGCTCTTGCTCTTGAAAGTGATTGTGTACAAAGATCTTACAAAATCATGATGGTCAATGTATGGGGGTATGCAGTCGCCTTCATCATATATATTAATAATACAGCTGTTGGGAATACAGTCAATTGGAAGTATGCTCCATCAAACCATTCTCTTAATCATCCCCTTTATCATGGGGGGTAGCAGATCCTCCTGATCATGTATCAGAATCCTAGGAGGATTTCCTTGTCTATTGTTAGTGAAGTTGTAATAACAACCACACTGTATGGTGATCCTGCCCTTTCCATGCATCCATTTTCATGGCTCGGAATAGGTTCTTTCCATCAGGAGGCCTGCTCAACCTCTCTCTCTCAGATCAAAGATGCAGTCAAGGATACTTCTTTCGTCACTTTCGGAGAAGACCCTGGTATATAGCTCCAAGACTTCTAGTATATTAATGAACCTTCCATGAACTTCTTTATAGAATTCAAAAACCCCTTTTGTTTACTTTAATTATTTTATAGTATTCCGTTGTACTGATGATAGGCAGCTGTCGAGCATGTTCCCTTATTTCAACATCGGTGGAAATCCAGGCTGGTGTTATCTCTACTTGCAGCGGAATGTATAACTCTGCGTCCGACGGGATATATGACTCTGTACCCAACGCAACATATGATTTTGCATTCTTCGGGTAATCTGTGGTCTGAAATCAATCATCAGAGGATAGGTACTCCTCTAAAGTACTGTAGCGCTTAAGGTGGAGGAGATTGCAGTCTGGGCACTCCACAAATGCTTCTGTAGTTGATGTACTTGCAGGTATCTCGACGTTGTAAGTTAGGCACCGTACAAAGGACATCTGAAACTAGTGGTATCTCCAGTTCTATAAAAAATCTAGACTCATTATCTGTAGCAAGAAAACTGGAAGAGGTCTCTCTAATGCCTGGATCGTATATGTTCCCCTTAGGAATAGGGGTGAGCAAATTTTATGCTTCCTTTTAGTGTCTTCTCTCTTCGCGTAAGAAAGCCCTATGCTTTCGGTGGTTAGCGTTCCTATGTTGAGTTCTCTGTAGCGGTGCATCTGGTACTCTTTCAAAATTGTTAGCGAGTAGACCTCCAATCGATATAGCTATCATAGACGGTAGGCGACTAGTCCCCTCCCTCGGGTCTTGTTGTTCTATAATATTTTTCCCCTTCAGTGAGGAACTGTTTCTGGTATAAAACCTTAGCAGCGATGGTAGCCCTTCTTTTTTTCAATGGTTAACCACGTCCATTAGAGGACCCTCATAGTCCATGTCGACTTGACTGGAGCCTATGTTGAAGTTTATAGTGCCGCCATGCAACAACCTTTTTTTTTTTAGTGTGAGGTTCTAGCCATCTTTAAAAGCAAAGATCAACCTCTGGCCTGACATTTTTTTGTAGATGACAGAAAAAATATCAGTGAGCTGAAACTTAGCATGAACAAGAACAAAACAAAGTGTTTATTAAAAAAAAATTAGTTTATGTTGGTGAGAAAATTATTTATTTATGTATGTATTTTGTTTAATTTAGTATAATATCAAATTTAAAGATAGAAAAGAGAAAATTGAAATGTGTAATTTAAAAAATTTTCAATATATTGAGGTTAATTTTATTACAAAATTTTTGGACCCAGTCACAGACGTTTGGCCAAATAGATAACCCGAGAACAATAAAAATTTTAAAATTTCAAATCAAGCGATGTTAAGTAATGTCAGGTTGCGTACTATGCCTTCAGGTATCTTCTGTTGATTGGCAGCATGGGTCTTTCACCACAAAAATCTACTAGCTGGTAGGCTCCTCCTTTGTAGACCTTCTCTATGACAAATGGTCCCTCCCAAGTTGGCTGGAATTTTTCACCTATCTTGCGGTGTGCAAGAATGAGTCTTTTGAGCACGAGGACAAGGTCACCAAGTTTGAATGTCCTTGGGCGGACCAATTTGTCATGAGCTTGTACCATCTTCACTTGGTACTAGTTGTTTTCCCTCAAGACTCTCTAGTTCTTCAAGTCTGAGTTTTACACTTTTTTGTATTGTAAGCTGGTTGGCGAGAGCGACTTTGAGAGATGGCCTTTGAACTTCTAATGGTAGTACAACCTCAGACCCGTACACGAGCACGTAGGGTGTGCATTGAGTGGGAGTTCTGAACATCGTCTGGTAGGCCCACAAGGCTTTTAATAATTTTTTGTGCCAATCCCTTTTATTTTAATCCAGTGTTTTCTTTAAAATTTGTACTAACATCTTGTTGAAGGCCTTTGCTAGATCATTTTCCCTAGTATAGTAAATTGTAGAATACCTCCAATCTATCCCGTGTCGTTTGACGAAATTGTTGATTTTTGTACTTTTAAAGGCTGTCCCATTATCGAAAATTATTCTTTGCGGCACTCCAAAACGTTAGAAAATTTGGCTTTTGAAGAGTTAAAGGATGTGTTGTGTCGTAACCTCTCATAATGGTACTGCCTCTGCCCGTTTAGAGAAGTAATATATAGCGATAAATATGAATCTATGTCCTCTAGAAGATGGAGGGTCTATCGGACCTATTATTTCTTTGCCCCAACACTCGAATGGTCATGAGGTGATGGTTGGGTGTAGCACATTTGGATGTTGGTGCAAGACCATCCCATGCACTTGACACTGGTGACATCTTTTGGTTGTATCCATGTAATCAGACATCATTGCTGGCCAATAATATCCGATTCTCTTGATCTTAATTTTCATCTTTGGCCCTGACTGGTGAGCGCCACACAATCCAACATGTAATTCTTGAATAATATTTTGTGCTTCTATTTTGCTTAAACATCATAGCCACATCTGCTCGAATGATCTTCTATAGAAGACGTCACCTACTAGAGCGTAAGACATAGCCCTTTTTGTATTGTGATGTAGTTCAGACTTATCCTCTAACAACTTTCCAGTTTGCAAATATTTTATCAATAGCTTATTTCAATCTTTGTTGATTTCTACAACTGCAACCATTATTTCTTTTTCTCTCATGAGCCTATATAGATCATCGAGGTCAACTTGAGACAAAACTTGTCTTCCTTGTACTGTGATATCAATGGAATCCTCCGGGGTACATACCAACTCCTTAGCAAGTTTTTTTAGAGCATCAGCATGGAAATTATCTCCCCTAAGAATCCAGTAGAAAGTCACCCTTTTGTTCCAGCAGCTTCATGGTGTACCGGCGGTATTCTGCTAGTGTTGGCATTAAAATCTTGTATTTTCTGGCAACTTGCTGGATGACGAGCTGAGAGTCACCATAGATTGTAATATTTGTTATATCCATTGATATTGATAACTCCAACCCAGTAATTAGCTCTTCATATTATGCTTCATTGTTAGTACATGGCTCTGTCAGGAGGTATAATAACCTCAACATACCCTTATCTAGCGTGATAAAAATTAAACTAATTCATGCTTTGCCTTGTATAACTATGTCTGATCCTTTGTCATTCCTTGCTGATGAAGCTCCGTTAAAGTACATCTCCCAGTGTTGCACACTAGAGAATTCCATTTATAATACTTGTTCGTCTGGTAACTCATCATTAAGAGGGGACCCAACTGGAAGTGGGTGTACAACAAGGAAGTTTGCTAAAATTTGTCTCTTTATAGCATGGAGGGGAACAAAAGTTATATCAAATTTCATTAAAATCATCGACCATCTTGCTAGACATCCGGAGAGTGTTGGTCGGGTCATCAAATATTGTAACGGATTAACTTTTTAGATTATGGTAATCTTATGAGAAAACATGTAATGTCTAAGCTTTTGGCAGCAAAAATCAAAGCTAGGAAATGCTTCTCAATAGGTGGATACCTTATCTACTTTAGTACTAGGCGGTGACTCAAGTAGTAGAGCGCATTTTCCTTACCCTCATCATTGACTTGGGCTAAGAGGGCTCTAAGAGAGTCATCTATGGTCGCGGTATAAAGTATTAAAAGTTTCCTTGGGATAGGGGCTGCCAAAACTTGAGGTTTCATTAAATATTATTTAACGTCATCAAAGGCCTGCTGGCATTTCTCTTTCCAAATGAATTTGGCATCCTTTTTAATTAATGTCAAGAAGGGCTGACACCTATCTGAGAGATTAAAAATAAAGCATCTCAGATATGCCAACTTTCCTTGGAAGGAATGTTGTTGCTTTAATGTTTTATGTGGAGGCATTTCCAAGATAGCTTTAATCTTTTCTGGGTCGATCTCGATTTCCCGATGACGGACAATGAATCATAGAAATTTCCCGAAGGTAATGCCAAAGGCTCACTTTAAGGGATTCATTTTAAGGTCATATCGTCGTAATCATTTGAACAGGATTCTCAAATCATACAACTGGTCTATTTTTTGCTTGCTCTTAATGACCAAATCATCCATGTAGCATTCCACTTGATTGTGAATGAGATCATCAAAAATCTTCGTCATTGTACGTTGATATGTTGCTTCAACGTTCTTCAACCCAAATGGCATCACTATGTAGCAGAAAATCTTGATAGTTGTTCTGAAGGTTGTAGGTGTTGCATCCTTGGGAGTCATCTTGATTTAGTTATATCCCAATGATCCATCCATGAGGGAGGAAAAATCATGTGTTGAAGCGATGTCCACCATCATTGCTGGTACCAGTAATATGAATTCATCCTTTAGACATGCTTTGTTTAAATATATGAAGTTGACACAAACATGTATTTGTCAATTTTTCTTCTTAAGTGAAATAGTGTTGGCTAACCATGTGGGGTATTGCTCTTCTGTTACAAATTTAGTATCTATTAATTTCTTCACTTCTGTTATGACCTGTTGTTTTATTTCGAGGTGCGTTCTTTTGGGAGCTTATTTTATTGGGGTCATATCTATGTTGACCTCAAGTTTGTCAACTGCAATTTCTGCTGATAGTCCAGACATTTCATCGTTACTCAATGCGAAGCAATCTTTAAACTCTGTAAACAGTTTGATCAATTCTAAAGATTCTTCATCGTTGAGTAGAGAAATTATAAATTTAGGTCGTGGTCATTCTTCAATCTTGAGGTTAATTTCATTCAATTCATCAATATTTGATTTAATTTCCTTGTCAAATTCTGGCGGAGCAACTTCTATTAACTGATCAGTAGAGCCATCCAACATATCGAGGCAATCCTCTCTTGATTCATTAGAAACAACCATGTAAAACTCTTAATCATTGTCTGGTTCGACTGTACCAAATCTGAGTTGGGAGTTTGTCTTTTAACATTTCATAATTTTTCACAACTTGCAATTTATATTTTGGAATTTATTTTGGCAAATGTCTTTATTGAATTAACTTTCCTACACAAGGTGAAAAGTAATGAAAAGGTAATTCCATTAATTCATTAAGGTCACATCCAAATTTATATGGTTTTCAAGATTAGTAGAGGTAGAAGCACGATAAAACTTGATCGGCTTTGAACTAGCACTACAAACTTCCTTGACCTCTAAACTCTTGATCTTTTGAGGGAGAATAAGAGTAAGGATCATGGTGTTCACATAGTGGTTTATCCGATCATACATCGTCTCATATTCTCCTTGTTTTGTATCTTTTAAGGATATCTTGTACCGAGGTTTCTTATATTTTGTCATATTTATTTCATCTTCAGAACTGTCATCATTACCAATGTTGATGGTCCGCCTAGTCCGTTCAATAATTAAATTGGTTCTTCCTCGTCCACGTCCCCGGGCTAGACCCGAGGTGCGCAAACTAAAAGAATCCCCACCAATTTATCGTAAAAGAGTGGCAGAAGATTGCTGAAGTGGAGTTGAATGACTTCCTCTTTGTAATTCTTTTGAATCTTCACTTTTGTTTGTCAGAGTTTCATGAGAGAAGATAATTTTCTTTACAAGTGCGTAATAGGAGGCATGTTCATGAATATCAACTTCATGCACTGAAAATAATTGTAGATCTCCCTTGATGCTATGTTCTTGTCCTTCTTTGTAGTACTTGATGCACTGATGTAGTAATGATGGAATCATGCTGAGTTCGTGAATCCATGGTCAGTCATGTAGAGCGTTGAAAAAGGTCTCGGCGTCGATGATATGAAACCTAGTGGTTGTCACTAGTTCTTCAACCTTCATAAGCAATATAATTGATCAAAGGGCTCTCTCTATTTTAGTTGAATCCTCTTAACATCATTTTATCAGCCGTAAGCTCTTAAGCTTCAATTTCTAAATAGGTCAATTTCGTAGACTCATAAAGTTGAGTGATGCTCCAGAATTTACTAAAACTTTGGAAAACACAAATTTCCCTATGTTAACAGAGATGTAGAGTGGACGATTGTGGTCAGCAGTATCGAGCAGCAAATCTTCATCTGTAAAGGTTACCTCAGATTGTTCTTTCAACAAGCAAACTTCATCTGAGGATGTACTGCTCAACTGGGCTAAACAAATCTCTAGGTTAAGCAAAGCTATAAACAGTGACTCTCTCATCTCCTTTGACAGGATCAGAATGTCGTAGATGCTTAATCTAGCCGGGAACTTCTTAAGATGAGCAAGCACATTGTAATCCACTTTGTATGATCCTCCAATTTTCTCTTGATTATGTGTTTCTTCCACTCGAGGATTATTTGCTTTCCTTCATCTGTTGGTGGAGGCAGCTCTTCTCGAGTTATTATTTGCTTTACTTTATCTGTTGGAGCTATTCTTGGGGGTAATACTTTCATACCCCTTAAGTTTACCTCTGTGATTTCTTCTTCTTGAGATATCATTGTTGAATCTTTCAGTGTTTATTCTTTTTTGGAAAGATCTAATTTGACGGCTAGCAGTGCACCGCGGCGCTCGAGGATTGGTTCCTCACTCCTGGTGCTGTCGTAAGTGGTATTTTCGATGTCTCCATCAGTCTTGTTAGAGAGTTCATCGGACTCAAGTACAATTTGAGGATTATTTTGGGAATCTAGATCAAATTTAGATTTATCAAAATTAATTACGTTATCATCAAAAATAGTTAAAACGTAGCTGAAATCATAATCATTATATTCATAAGACCACAAAGTGGTAAAAAGATAATCATACAAAGTCAGGGGTTTGAGGATTTTTTTCCCCAAATCTAAGACAACCAATCTAGTAGAGGCAACCACTATTTTACCCCTCGTGCTATCAGTCTTCGTGGTGGTATTCTTCTTCTTCTTTGTCTTTGATGATGACGAATCTCTTGGTGAAATCTTCATATTGGCCTTGGCAGGCTGAAGACTCTGAATGGAGGCTTGCTTTGAAGCGCTCTGAAACTAGTTTGATATTTTCTTAGATGGTTTGCTCCATTCTATACTCCATCCATCTTTTCCCGTATACGGGTTAATCAGAGAGATTGGCTCTCCCAAAATCATATTTATGGAACCTTCTTCAGGTTCTTTTAAATATTCTTTTGGGATTGTTATATTCTTTTCTTTAAGGTTTCTCTCGAGCCTTTCCTCGAAGAGGAAACAATCTTCTATAGTGTGTCATAGTAATATGTGATACAGGAAATAATTTGGTTGATCTTTCTTTTTGACTGATACACCTAAAATATATAGTATTATTAGACACATTTTATACCTATTTTTGAGATATTGTGCTTTAATGGAAGGCATTTTTATTTTTTTCTTGCAAATACAGGAAAAAAGGGTGAAAAATGCTTAAAGGAGTGAAAAAGGATCTAATTTGGAGCAAAAAGGTGAAAAATGTGCAAATGAATTTTGGCACCTAAGCGCCAGATCCGACGCTTAAGCGCCAGTCAAACAGAGAAGGCCGCGTCTAAGCGCCAGAGGTCCCACACTTAAGCGCCAGTGGCAGTTACTAGATGAGTAAAGTCAGTTTTTGCGATATTTAAAGAGGTTTTTGAGGCACCCATTGGATTAATACGTGGTTATAACCACCATGGATGAAAATTATCACGAAGGATGCATCTCTTGGGGAAATACATCGAATCTAGACATATTTTGAAGAGTTTCCAAGGCACCTCTTGGAAAACTATAAAAGAAAGAAGAAAGGACATAGAAAAGAGTCCTGAAAAATACCTGGAAAGTTTTGAAAGTTCATCAATTTGGGGAGTTAGTTCACAGAAATTTTTAGGCACCACTTTTACTTTTATTTTATCCTTTTTGTTAGTTTATTTTGAGTGATTGTAAAGAGAAGAGATTCAAAGGAACTTTAAGAGTTTGGTGGAAAACTTAAGATAAGTTTTTATTTTTTTGTTTTGAGACTACTTTTGGTTTTAGTTGAGACTTGTTGTTGGTTTAACAATGATTTCTTCTTTTAAACTAAAGTGTGATTTTATTTTCTCCATGGATTCTGAGTAGTTTTCTTTATCTTTCTTCTTAAAGTGATAAGTAATTAAGTTTTAAAATGAAATTGTGGAGAGTAATTATCTTTAATGTTAGAAGAATTTGTGATGATTTAAATCCATGCACTTCATTTACTTCTTGATTTCGCCAATCCATATGTTAAAATTTGTTGAGAGAACATATAAGAACCAGACTGGTGTTGTCTCCATAAAAAATTGGAAAGAATCACATGAGGTTGTATGAATGAGAATGTAGTTCAAATGATTGAGTGCAAATAAATAGGGAAATATTCATTGAAGGGTGTAGAGTTAGAGGACTTTAAAGTGACAGGTTAAATCCCCCAACTTGGTTTATTGT
>NEWO01000379.1:474281-495947 GCA_003013225.1 Phalaenopsis aphrodite
TATCCATTCTAAATGAATCATGGATCAATAAAACCCTCATTTTGAGATCTTATGTATTGGTTTTAGCCAGAATATTGTGAGGATATCGTGTACCCTAACTCCAAACTAATATCCAGGGTCAATCCTACGGTCAAGTAGTCCTATAGGAACTCTTCTTGAACTCCCTCATAATGATCTTAACTACTATATGCTAGAGGTTAAGACTAATATGTGGAACTTCAAGTTAAGTAAAGAGAAGAGTTTTGAATTTCTAATGGTGGGGATACCTTTTCTAGTTTTCTAAGACTAGTCAATAGGAAAGTCCTATGGCTAGACCTAGGACACTAAAGAAGTTTCTAGACCTCAACCAAAAGTGAGGTCAACAAGCTAGACGAGATTATTTCATACTTGACTATTGGGAGAGGACTTTGGAAGATTTCCAATGAGAGGAGAGTAAATTTCCCAACTTCAAAGTTATATGCACCTTCAAAGGCCTGTCACTATTTCATTTCTGCTCGTCTGCTTCTGACCAATCATCTTAGTGAAGTTACCAAAGAAAGAGCAACGTTGAATTATTGTATTCAAGAGTGAAAGCTCATCAACATTGGAGCTTTGATCTATCAGACTATCATCAGTTCTGCTACAGTTGTTACAACTGTAGGTCTAGGATTTTGTTCCTTGAACTTTTCTTTGTGCGAGCAGGCTGGGGTTAAATATGATAGTTGGGAGGAAGTTCTGTTACCTCTAAAGCCCATCACAAAGGTGAATGTGAAGACTTATTCTGAGCATTCAATTTTTGGCTGGAGAGGAGGATTTTCTAGGAGCTATGGAATGGAAACGTCTGCTGCATCTACCTCTGTTGCTTCTTCATCTAGACCATCTACTTCACGTGCTTCTATATCTAGAGGTGAGTCTACTGAGACTCGAGATGAGTTATTGCAGAAGACGATGGATAATATAAATTTTACCACAGATAAGGTACAAAATTTAGAGCATTTTGCAGATCATACTAATAATTATAATAGAAAGAAGAGTGATTACAAAGAGAAATTCCACTCATCTTTGGAGAGCCTGATTAGAGGTGAACGAGGAGTGCAATTTTCTCCATATCCTCGATATCCTGATTATGAGCCTGCAGAAAAGTGGTATAGTGGTGGTTCTGAGGATGAAGAGTAGGGCTGAGAGATTCATTTTATGATTGGGCTTGCTACATTTGCATCTGTGTGTTGTTTTGGACTATGTTGTGTTTTGGACTTTTATGTTTTATTGTTATTATGATGTTTATGGTAATTAGTATTTTATTTTTAAATTTTAGGGTAGTAACTGTTGTTTTGTTTTTAGTACTGTGATTTAGTTAGTTTAGAACTTAACTTAATTTCATGTCTGTTATAAAGTAGAAAATCTTGCCAACTTAGATCTTAAACTTGAAATTCAGAAACTACTACCCTTTATTTTTCTTTTATCATGTTTGCAAGTTTGTCTTTATGTTAAGATTGTGATTTCAGTACTGTGTATGTTTGCTTTTATGTTTGTACCTATTGATTAGAAGTCAATTGAATCTCTACATGTTAAAGTAAAATGAAATATAGAAAATTTCATCAAAAAATAATTTTACTCATGTTTTTAGCTTTATACTTGTATCATTAGGGTTTAAAATTCTTGTTAGCATGTTATTTTTAAAATTTCATTCCAGTTTATATATATCTAATTAAAAATTTAAGTTTGGGGGGATGAAAAATATTTCTAAGAACTGGAATTTTATTTGTTCTCAAATGTGCTACAAGTAAGTTTCATTTGAAAAGAAAAAAAAATTGATTATGTATATGAAGTTATATTAGGGAAGTAAAATTTGATTTTAGAAATGAGTAAGAAAATTTTGTTAAAATTTTTAATAATGAAAAAAAACTTTAAGTTAAAAAGTTTTTAGATGAGAAAATGATTAATAAAAGTAACTATCTTTAGTAAGAAAATTGTAATTTTGAAAATTTTAGATAATTTAGAATTTAATTTTTTATACTTAAATTTCTTTTATTAAAATAATTTTCAAAACTATTATTATATTTATAAGTAAAAGACTTATATCAAGACTTTGCTTTAGGAATGGAGAAGTGGAATTCAAAATCATTAAAGACCTATCCAAATATAGTAATTATTGCCAAAAAAAAGAAAAGAAAAAAAAGAAGAAAGAAAAGAAAAAGAAAAAGAAGAGGAAAAAAAGTAGGAAGGAGAAGTTTGAGGATTAGTGCCTAATCAAAAATTGGTTCTACATTTGATCTTTTTAAAGTATAAGACTTGAAAAGCTCTTAAGCTTATAGATATAATATAGTAAGAAAAATTATTTTTTAATGAAAATTTTTAAGTGGAGATAATAAAAGAATTAAATTCTAAATTTGGAAAATCTATAATACATTTTTGAAATAGATAGAAACTCATATTTTCTGTCTGAACTTTAAGAATTTCTAAACTTTAAGTTGATCTTATTTATTGAATATTTTTTCTAAATTAGACTACTATATTTCTAAATCTAATTTTAGTAACTCCTAAAGAAACTTATATACATATCATACATATGTAGTTTTCAAAGATTGAAGTGTCACTTGAGGACAAGTAACATTTTAAGTTGGGGACATTTTGATACACTTAAAATATATAGTGTTTTTAGACACATTTTTATACCTATTTTTGAGATATTGCGCTTTAATGGAAGGCAGTTTTGTGTTTTTCTTGCAGATACAAGTAAAAAGGGTGAAAAATGCTTTAAGAAGTGAAAAAAGATCAAATTTTGAGCAAAAAGGTGAAAAATGTGCAAATGGGTTTTGGCGCCTAAGCGTCAGATCTGGCACTTATGCGCCGGTTAAATAGAGAAGGTAGTGCCTAAGCGTCAGAGGTCCCGCGCTTAAACGCCAGTGGCAGTTACTAAACGAGTAAAGTCAATTTTTGTGAATTTTAAGAGAGGTTTTTGAGGCACCCATTGGCTTAATAGGAGGTTATAACCACCATGAATGAAAATTATCACGAAAGGATGCATCTCATGGGGAAATACATCAAATCTAGACATATTTTGAAGATTTTCCAAGGTACCTCTTAGAAAACTATAAAAGAAAGAAGAGAGGACTTAGAAAAGAGTTCTGAAAATACTGGAAAAGTTTTGAAAGTTCATCAATTTGGGGAGTTAGTTCGAAGAGATTTTCAGGCACCAGTTTTACTTTTATTTTATCCTTTTTGTTAGTTTATTTTGAGTGAGTGTAAGGAAAAGAGATTCAAAGGAACTTCAAGAGTTTGGTGTAGAACTTGGGATAAGTTTTTATCATTTTTTTAGACTACTTTTGGATTTAGTTGAGACTTGTTGCTGGTTTGATAATGATTTCCTCTTTTAAACTAAAGTGTAATTTTTTATTCTCCATGGATTTTGAGTCGTTTTCCTTATATTTCTTCTTAAAGTGATAAGTAATTAAGTTTTGGATGAATATTGTGAAGAGTATTGATCTTTAGTGTTGGAATAAGTTGTGATGATTTAAATCCATGCACTTCATTTACTTCTTGATTTGGCCAATTCAGATGTTAAAATTTGTTGTGAGAACATGTGAGAACCAGGCTGGTATTGTCTCAGTCAACAATTGGAAAGAATCACATGAGGTTGTATGAATGAGAATGTAGTTCATATGATTGAGTGCAAATAAATAGGAAAATATTCATTGAAGGGTGTAGAGTTAGAGCACTTTAAAGTGACAGGTTAAAGCCCCCAACGTGGTTTATTGTTTTAGGTCTTAATACGAGATGTTAGCCCCCAGATGGAGGGAGTCAAGAGAACTCTAGAGTGAGGGCTAGTATCTTCCCTTCCTAGCTGGTCTTCAGAACTATTCAAATTTTAAATTAGCCAAAGTTCTTTATAGCATCTCAAGTAAGGGTAATAAATATTATTGCTCCTATTTGGCACAACTTAATTTGCATACCTCTACAACAGAACTCCTATACTTATTACTGATTCATCATAAAAAGAAAGATATTTATTTATTAAGTGCTTTTCATCTACAAAACTCTAGTTATCTTTTTAAATTGTTACTATTTTGTCAAAATATCAAAAATACCAAAATATTTGAATTTTTATTACTCCAAATTATATTCAATTTAAGTAATTTCCTTTTTAAAAGTAAAAAATTTTCTAAAAGTGCATATTGTATAAATTCCATGTGGGTTCGAAATTCAGGTCTAAATAAGAAAATCTTATATTACATGATAACGATACGTATATGTCAGCGCTATTTTGGGTTGGTGGGGAGTTGCCCGTAAGAAGTTGTCGGTCATCGGAATTGAAATCCCATCACCCGCTTCGAAAGGATGTTGAATTTTAGAATAGTATGAAATCAAACTGACCCCATATTTGTCTTAATTTAAATGAAAGAACACTTTTCCTCAAACCCTGCATCTATCCCGAGGGATAAACACAAGACTTGAGGATGAGGCTCGATCATATAAACTAAAAAAAAAGTATGACATCCGTCTGGTCTGCTAAACCTTTATATTTGCCGACATGTTCCCCTATTTAATATAAAGTATTAAATAGGGTTTATATTAAGCATGGTTCGGGCATGCTTCCTATAAGGGCAAGCCCCTATAGTTAATTACATCTTAAATGACCAAAGTCCCCTAGGAAGACTCGATAAAAATAAAGAAATATTATCTTCAAGGAATTTTAAAGGGTAGGACTCTTCAATGAGATCGGACATAGTGGTGTGAAAGGGAATTGGTTCAAATTCGGAACATTTTATAGTAGAATCCAAAGGAGGAAGAACTAGGGGATGTCATGGATCCAGAGGAGAACCTCGATGACTTCCCAAGCTATCATAATGTTTGGCTTCAGTTTTGAAGAGAAAAATTTAAGTGTTTCATCCTGCCAATTTTATTAGTTAGGGCTTACATTCGTGTGAAACTATCACACAAATGGCCTGGAAGATGTGAGCATTTAGGTCGTGATAAATGACAACCTCGGAAACTTAAGACGAGTTAGGGCTAATATTGTATAGCGGGGCTATACAATGGCCTAAAGATAAGATGAGGATTTACGTTGCATAAGCATGCAACCTCGAAGTCCTATAAGTATAAGGAAGGAAGATTTGTTTAGTTGGGGAAGATAGGTTTTGCTGTTGAAGATGGCCGTGCTGCCCACCATGCTAGCTCCAAGCTCCTTGTCGTAATAAGTTTGAGTTTTCTAGTGTGTCAAGTTATAATGTTAAATCAGGTGGCCTTATGGTTAAAGTTC
The DNA here is from genome assembly GCA_003013225.1 of Phalaenopsis aphrodite. NCBI lineage: Eukaryota > Viridiplantae > Streptophyta > Magnoliopsida > Asparagales > Orchidaceae > Phalaenopsis > Phalaenopsis aphrodite. The sequence continues at coordinate 479,521 of NEWO01000379.1, forward strand.
TTTAAGTTTTATGGGGACATGTTAAAGTTGATTAGAGCGATACCGGTTAGGATCCTACGGTTCCCTCATTCCGACATCACTATTTCTATTGGATTCACTTAGTCCAAATGAACTTACTAAACTCAACTTAATGGTTCGGGCATGCCTCGTTAGCAACCGTAGGTTACCTCCTCCGAGGGATTCCTGATCATCCAGTAGAGGCGTCTTAATTTAGTTGCAATTGTAATTTTGTGTGATATTTGTGATTAAATTTTAAGTTGTTTTATATTTTGAATGTTGTGGGGGTGAATTTATTCTTAGTTGATTTTATTTTTGGTTTTGGTTTTGTGGCTATCCTGATAGTTTTAGTTTTCATGCAGGGTGAAATTGTTGTTTAACATGCAAGGTTGCAGGTATAAAAGTACAGTATGAAAGTACAAGAAAGACAATGTTGAAAACTGTAAAAGCTTACTTGGCGAGTCTTCTCGTTCCACCACCTAAAACTCAAAAGGCATGTTAAGGCAGTTTATGTGAAATAAGGAAGTAAAATTTTGATAACCTATCTAACCCTAGGTCATATCTTGATGGGTCCTTAGGAGTTTAGTTAAGGATGATGTTGCTAAGCAAAACATATTAAGTTGAGTAGATCTCTGTGGTATCCAATAGATCTAGAAAAAGAAGCAAGTCCGTGCTACTCTCTCGCTGCCTAGTGGAAAATCCCGAGTTCTGTTAAACTTATTATGTTACTTAATAAGTCATCTTGTAAATACCCTTAATACTGAGTGAACATTGATGTCTCAATTATCCTTAAGAATAGGATAATTAACACTTGTGATTCAATTTAAGAATTATGTGGGTGAAGACCCTTAAAGAGGCAAGTTAGTGTTGTTGGGACACTTAGCCAAATTTTAACCCTAATTAGGTTTGTAGTGTTTGAAAGATGTTTTAATTTTCAATGATATTTACTTTTCTAATCTTCATTCAAATGAAACTTGATTTAGCCTAAGTCACTACTAAGCTCTTAAGACCTAGGTGAGTGTCTTAACTAGCTTTGAATAGATCAAGCTTTAGGTGATCATGATTCATAATTTGAACTTTTTTTGAAAATCAAAATAGGGGTATTAGATTGATTAATTGTTCATACATCTATGTCCTGAATTCATTTTATTTTAATAAACTTTCAAATTTTAATAATTTAGAAATTTATTAACTTAATTAAGAAAGTAAGGTTGGTTTCTACTAATTAACCCCTTATGTTTCAAATATCAAATAAATTGATTAAGATCAGAGGTTACCCATTTTCCTCCTTAAGTTAATCCTAAATGTTAATTAAGGCTAAATTTCAAGAACTACACATTTGCCCCAAAGGCTCTATCACTTCATAATTTGATAAATTAAATTCAAATGACTTTATAATTTCTATCCTACCTCATTCATGGATCAATTAAGACATCAGAGAATAAAATGTGATTTTTCAAAATTTAATTTAATTTATACAATTATTTTCATACAAAAAAAGGAGTTTTCAAAGAAAATTTCTAAATTGACCAAGGTAACTTATAATGCCTTGAAATTTTTAATGGAGGTAACTTTAGCATAGAGAAGCCTTTGGACCAAATTTCATGTTTTTTTGAATTTTATTTAAATTTTAAGAATTATTTTAAATTTTGGTGTATTTATTAAATATAAAATATTTTAAATAGAGAAAAATAAGTTTTGTATTTTTAAAAAGTCTCCCTAAAGTCAGAGAACTCAGAGGAGAAGCTTTTATATTTTTATGAATTTTACTTGATTTATTTGAATTATTTTTAATGAAAACTCATTTTTAGCCTTTAAAAAATAGTTTTAAGCTTTAAAATTTAATATCTTTATTTAGAGAACCAAGAAAAATGTTCTAATTGTTCCTAAGAGATTAGAAAGCTATTTAGAACATTTTCATGAGTTTTATTATTTTTTAGTGGTTTTTAATTATTTTAAATATTTAAAAATAGGCTAAAAATGAAGTTTTTATTTTAAATATTATTTTATTTTTAGAAAATACCCCTGATCACAGAGAACTCAACAAAATAGATTTCATAATTTTTTAAGTTGTATTTTAATTTTTAAAAATCATTTAAATTCCAAAAGTAATGTTTATCTTTAAAAATCAACTTAGGTTATCAAATGAACTCAAAATATTTTGAAATTTTTATGGTGAGTTCTTTGAATTAGTAACCACAGTGGAGATCAAAAATTAAGTCATTTAAATGTTTACATTTTCCAAAATTAATTATTTTAATGACTTAGGGTTTGTAAAAATTTGGTACATTTTAAATGACTTGAGCCATGAAATTATTTTCAAAAGCTTCTCTGGTCATGGCGGACCTTTTAAAATTTTCTTAGAATTTTTTAATCAATATGCTAATTTCCATGATTTTTTTAAGGAAATAATGTGCAAAAACTTTAAAAATATGGATCTCTATATAGGGACTTCCTCTGATCTTAAAAAAATCTGAGGATATTTCCATTGATAAAGGCTACAACATGCCAAAATTTCAAGCCAAGGTGATGTGTCAATATGAATGGAAAATAAAATGATTTAAAACAGTGTTTAATTAATTAAAAAATAAATACACATCAAATGGACAAGAAATTTATTCCACATTGTTCTCCTCTCTTCACTGAGCTAGAGGATATTTTTATTTTATTTTTTAAATTTTTATACATAAAGTTTTGAATTTTCTAAATTAGGGGTATTTAAATAAATAAGAAAATCCCTATTTATCTATTTAAACCGTGTGCGCCAACTCAACCTACGACGACTCTGAAGCTCCACCTGGCGTGCTTCCATTTGACGCTGCCATCCACCTCAGTGTTGACTCAGCCCACTGTTTATGTCCCAAAGCACTATCTAGCTCGATCTCCTCCGTCCATTTGATACACGCTCGATAAAATGGCTCCCAGTCATTTTCCCCGATAGAGTGATCCCATTACCGTCCACACTAAAACCCTAAGATCTCAACCTAGACTCAACCAAATCACTTTGGGTTTTATCCTATAAACTCTTTAAGTGAGATAAACACTTCCATAACGTAATCAAGCAATTAAATTAACTCTAAGCAAATGGAGAATCAAAATAAGCTCGGGAAGAGGTGAGGTTTTATACCATTGCTTTGAGAAGTGAAGCTTCAATCAGAGGGTCTTGGCAATTTCGTTGGGGTCGAAGGAGACTAGGGATTGAGTCCTTAGTCTTGGTGTATGGCCTAGGTATGAACTCGATCATAGCCAGATTTGGGTGTTGGTCTAGATTTATGGTAAAGTCTCTATAGAAGGGGGATTTTATGGGGCTTTAGGTTCTTTCTTAGTTGTGAAGGTGTGAGTAGAGTAATTTGAGTTTGATTGAATGTAGAGGTGTAATGAGCTCTGTCCTGGTTTCGGACAAGGTTTCAAGCTCAAATTTGAGCTCCGGCAATGGGAATTGGTGGGAGAAAATGGTTGGAATGCACTGAGGGGATCTTAGGGAAGCTCTGTGGGAAGTTTGGAGAGGCCTCTCTAAGGAAATTTCAGCACACCTCCCATTGTTATGGAGGTGAGTTTTTATAAAAATGGCCATTGGGTGGCTGTCAGGGCATAATTTTGGGTGCTTTGTGGTGCTTAGGTGGAGGGCAGAAGAGCTCTATAACTCAATTTGGCTGAGTTGGCCTCTAAGCTTGACTTGGGTGAAGTCCCATGGGGGTGGCTCTCGGTTTTGAGCTTTTTCGGCCACTAGGCTGGCCGGCTGACCAAGGGGAGGTGGCTAGGAGCTCAGGGAATCCAGGGGAATATGTCACAGCATTTTTGTGCAATAATACCTAATTTTGGTAAGGATATCTTAAGCACATAAATTTTGGAAATAATATCCCTTGATTTGAAGGAACTTATGTCCATTGCTTGATTTATGTGGTTTCACAATGTTCAGACTGGTCACTAAGTCCAACTAAGGGCTGTGGTGGAGTTAATTTGGTGACTTTAGGGTGGTTAGGTCACATTTAGTGCATGGGTCCAAGTGGGTGCAAATGACCAAATATTGGGTTTGGTCTACAATAGCCATGTAAATTGGACCCAATAAATGTTACATTTAGTGGATATGATTATAAGGAATAACTTTGGTGAAGGATGAAAGTGGTTTTGAGCTCAATTGAAGGGTCAATTTGAGGGAATTTTGAATTTTAGTCAATTTGGTCATGTTGGGCTAGGCTTGGGTCTAGCTTGGGTTAGCCTTGGGCTAAATCCAAATTAATTGTTTCAAATGGTTAATGGGGACCTTATGAAGAGTTTTCAACAAGAATTGGATGCTAATTTGGGGCTAAATTTTGGAATTTTGGATTTAGGCCAAAAATTGAATGGATTTGGGGCTTCACCAAGGCCAATTAATGGTTTATTTTTATGTATAAGAATGTTATAAAGATTTTTCAACATTAATTGGGGCCAATTAACTAGGATATGGGCTCAATTTTTTGAGATTAGGTCATGTGGTCAAAATTGGGATTTTGACTTAAATCAAAATTAGGTTCAAATCATGGGCTAATTAAGCTTGGATTTTGTTTAAATTGGCCATATAAAAAGTTAATTTGAGTTTAGGATTGTAATTGGGGTCAATTGAGATCAAATTGATGGACATTTGAGTTGAATTTGGGAAAATTTGGACCCTTAAAGGCAAATTTGGGGGTTTGTGTTAAACATGGTCAAATTGGCCAAATTGAGTCATGTGGTAGTTAAAAAAAATGAAATTGGGAATTATTGGGATTTATTGAGATTTTATGGGAATTTTTGGAATTTTGGGCTATGGAGGGGTAATTTGGTAATTTGGGGGTGTTAGGGGCAAAAGACCAAGATGGGCATTTTTGATAGGCTTGGGTAACTAATCACCCTAAATGAGTCATTAACCAAAGGAAATCCCATTTTGGGTCCTCTATGTACTGGTCTTAGTCAACCCATAACCATATGGCTGGTAGGTTTAGGGGACCATCTACATGAGTATCCCAAAAAGATCAAGGGACCTAAGCTAGAAATTTGAGTTTAGGGTTATGAGTGATTGTGAGTGTAAGTGATTGCAAGTAAGTGCCTTAGCCCTAGACCAACACCCAGGGTCAACCCTAAGGTCCAGCAGTCCTAAGGGTGACTCATCTTGAGTTTCCATTATAGTGACCCCACCTACTAAGTGCTAGAGGTTAGGAACAATATGTCGAACTTCAAGATGAGTAAAGAAGATGGTAGAATTTCTATTTGTGGGGGTTCCATGTCTAATTTTCAAAGAATAATCTGTAGGAAAGTCCTATGGCTAGACCTTAGGCTACTAAAGATGAAAAACTAAACCTCAACCAAAAGCAAGTTCAACAAATAGACCCCCAATAGGTGTGGTGTGATGGGCAAGCACACATCATGTATTGGCGTTAACCGACAAGATAAAGAAAACAAATACAAAAAACTAAGTCAATAGACCCGAAAGTATGTGTAGAGTTGTGTGTGTGATTTGTTTTATTCCGGCTGGGGATACTAGCGAATGATCGTATGATTGAAATTAAAGAGTAGGGACTCAAAAGCCAGCTGGCATTTCTCTTTCCAAATAAATTTCGCATCCTTTTTAATTAATGCCGAGAAGGGATGACACCTACCTGAGAGATTAGAAATAAAGCATCTCAGATATTCTAACTTCTCCTAAAAGGAACGTAGTTGTTTCAAGGTTTTACAAGGAGACTTTCCAAGATAGCTTTAATCTTATCCGTGTCAATCTTGATTCCCCGATGATAGACAACGAATCCTAGAAATTTCCCAGAGAGAACACCAAAGGTGTGCACTTTAAGGGATTCATTTTAAGGTCATATCATCGTAACCGTTCGAACACAATCCTCAAGTCGTTCAATTGGTCTATTTTTTGTTTACTTTTGATGACCAAATCATCCATAAATCACTCTACTTGATTGTGAATGAGGTCATCAAAAATCTTCGTCATTGCACGCTGATATATTGCTCCGACGTTCTTTAGGTTGAACGACATCGTTGTGTAGCAGAAAATTCCAACCGGTGTTCTGAAGGCTGTAAGTGTTGCATCCTCGGGAGCCATCTTGATTTGGTTGTATCCCGACGTCACGTCTATAAAGGAGAAAATTTCATGTGTTGAAGGGATATCTACCATCATCTCTGGTATGGGTAGAGGAAACTTGTCTTTCAGACATGCCTTGTTCAAATCTCTGAAGTCAACCAAACACGGATCTATCCATTTTTCTTTTTAACAAGTACAATGTTGGCTAACAATTTGGGGTACTGCTTCTCTTTAACAAAGTTGGCGTCTATTAATTTCTTTACCTCGATGATGACTTGTTTTTCTATTTCGAGGTGCATTCTTCTTGGAGCTTATTTTACTTGGGTTATATTCTTGTCCACCCCAAGTTTATGGACTGTAACCTCTGCGGACAGTCCTAACATTTCATCATAGCTCCATGCGAAATAATCTTTAAATTCTGTTAATAGTTTGATCAGTTCTGCAGATTCTTCTTCATTAAGTAGAGAACTTATAAACGAAGGTCGGGGTCGTTCTGCAGTCCCGAGGTTAATCTCTTTCAATTCATCAACGGTAGATTTAATTTCTTCCTCAAACTTAGGGGGAGCATCTTCTATTGGCTGATCAGTAGAGTCATCCTCTATATCGAGGCAATCATCTTCTGCTTCACCAATAACAACCATGCAAAATTCAGAATCGTCGACTGGTCCGACTGTACCAAATCCAAGACCCTCTTTTGAATTTGAAGTTTAACTTTTACCATTCCATAATTTTTTGAAAAGTTGAAATTTATCTTTTAGCATTTGTTTTGATAAGTGTCCTTGTTGAATTAACTTTTGAACACAATGCGAGAAGTAACCAAAAGGCAATTCCATTAATTCATTAGAATCAACATCCAAATTTACATGTTTTTCAAGCTCAATAGAAGTAGAAGCACGGTAAAATTTGATTGACTTTGAACCAACACTACGGACTTTCTTGACCTCTAAACTCTTAACCTTTTGGGGGAGAATCGGAGTAAGGGTGATATCATTCACATAGTTTTTTATATGATCTTTGGGGGAGAATCGGAGTAAGGGTGATAGCATTCACATAGTTTTTTATATGATTATACATTCTTTCATATTCATTCTTTTCTGTATCTTCTAGGGATATCTCGTACGGAGGTATCTTCTATCTTGTCATCATTATTTTCTCTTCAGAACAGTCTTCATCACCAATGTTGATAGTTGGCCTAGTCCGTTCAACAATTAAATTGATCCTTCCTCATCCACGTCACTAGCCTCGACCTCGATTTCTCGAACTAAAAGGCCTTTCACCATCTCTTTGTAAAGGAGTGGCGGAAGATTGCTGAAGCGGAGTTGAATGGCCTCCTTTTTGTGATACTTCTGAATCCTTATCTTTGTTTGTCAGAATCTCGTGCGAGAAGATCGTTTTCTTTGGATACCAACTTTATGCACTGAAAATAGTTGTAGATCTCACTTGATGCAATTTTCTTGACCATCTTTGCAGTATTTAATGTACTGGTGTAGAGATGATGGAACCATATTGTGCTCTTGAATCCATGGTCAACCCAGTAGAGCATTAAAAGAGGTATCGGAGTCAATGATATGAAATTTAGCGGTTATCACGAGTTCTCCAACCTTCATAAGTAATGTAATTGATCCAAGGGCTCTTTCTCCCTTTTGGTTGAATCCTCTTAACATCATCTTATAAGCCGCAAGCTCTTGAGCTTCAATACCCAAATATGTCATTGTCCGTAGGCTCATCAAGTTAAGAGATGCTCCAGGATCCACTAAAACTCTTGATAACACAAATTTTCCGATGTTAACGGAGATGTAGAGTGGACGGGTCTGGTCGGCGATACCGAGCAGCAAGTACTCATCTGTGAAGGTTACCCATGCCGTTCTTTCAACGAGCAAACTTCATCTGAGGATGTGCTGGCCAACTGAGCTAAGAAAATCTCTGGGTCAAGCAAAGCTGTAACCAGAGACTCTCTCATCTTCTTTGACAGGTTGACAGGATCAGTACTTCGTAGATGCTTACTCGGGACGACAACTTCCTAAGATGAGCTAGCACATTGTAGTCTACTTTGTATGATCCTTTGACTTTATCTTGAGCATGTGGTTCTTCCACTGGTAGAGGTGGGGGTATCTCTTCTCGAGTCATTATTTCTTTTCCTTTGTCTGTTGGAGTTATTCTTGGTGATAACACTTTTTTCTCCTTAAGTTAACTTCAGTGATTTCTTCTTCCTGAGATATCATTATGGAATCTCTCGGTGTCTTTTCCTCTTCATCAGAGAGATCTAAGTTAATGGCAAGCAGTGCACCATGATGCTTGAGAATTGGCTCCTCATTATTGGTGTTGTTGTAAGTGGTATTAGTGATGTCTTCTTTGGACTTGACAACGAGCTCATCAGACTCACATACGATTTGAGGATGGCTTTGGGGATCGAGATCAAAGCATATCGGTCATAATCAGTTACATTATCACCACAAATAGTTAAAACGTAGCCAAAAGCACAATCATTTTATTCATAAGACCCCGGAGGGAAAAAGAGATAATCATACAAAGTCAGAGGTTCGAGGATTTTCTTCCCAAATCCGAGACAACCAATCTAGTAGAGGCAACCCCTATCCTACCCCCCATGCTATCAATCTTTGCAGTGATGCTTTTCTTCTTCTTGTTCTTTGTTCTTGACGATGACAGATCTCCTGGCAAAATCTTCATCACTGGCTTGGTATGTTGCGGACTTTGATAAGAGGCTTGTTTTGATGCAGCTCGATCTTGTTCAGTATCTTATTAGTTGATCTGCTCTAGAACTCATTCCATCCTTCTTCGGTATTTGTAGAAGCTTGTTTCGATGAATCCTGTATTTGATTAAGGACCCTTCTTGAGTTCATCCCAAGTTGTACTCCATCCATTTATTCTGACATACAGATCAATTGGGGAGATTGACTCGGCCAAAATCATGTTTATGGAACCTTTTTTATGTTCTCTTTAATACTGCTTCAGGATTATTATATTCTCTTCCTTGAGGTTCTTCTCGAGCCAGTCTTTAAAGATAAAGCACTTTTCAATAGTGTGCCCAAGAAATCGGTGGTATGGGCAATAATTTGGTTCATTCTTCTTATCCACCTCCTTCGGCTTCTTCAGATCTAGTAGTTTGAACTCTGGCCTCTTCATCAGACTCCTGAATATTTTAGGTACAACTTCATCCTTGAAGGAATACACAACTTTCTATCACTCCAACAAGGATATTCTTTTATCCCCTACTCAAGGTGCTCCTTCTTGAGGCGGCGGCCTCTGGTTAGATTGATTATTCTGTTTATGAGAGAACTGGCGATGTTCTTCTGCATATATCTTTATCGGCTACTTTCCTTTGTCGACAGTTGCCACTACTCCTGATTTATTTTTGATCACTTTGGTCACCTTAGCCTTTTCATGTGGCTCCATGTGCTTAATCTTCTCTTGAAGAATGCTGGCTTTATTGAGTAGCTTATCAAAGGATTTGATGGTGAGTCCCTTAAGCATGAAAGCTACTGGCCCATGAATGCTCTTGAGCGGAATTTCAATCGCATTATGTTCCTGTAGCAGAGGTTCACATTTCATGCTAAGGTTTCTCCACCTCAAAATATAGTCTACCAAAGTTTCGCTAGATGTTTGCTTTTCCATCATGAGCTCTCTGATAGACACATGGTGTTGTGCNATAGACACATGGTGTTGTGCCCCGACAAATCTTTTCACAAATAACTGTTCTAATTCAGAAAATGTTTTGACTAACCCGTTGGGCAAGTCAGCGTACCAGTCAAAAGCAATTCCTAACAAGCTGCTGACGAACTGCTGGCAGAGTAGAGCTTCATTATTTCTCGTGTTGCCACAGTTGGCTCGGAAATGCGCTATATGCTGTCTGGGATTTCCAGTTCCATCAAATATCTTGAAGTTTTGGGCAACAAAACCCTTGTTGAAAGGCACGACATCGAACTCCTCCTAGTAAGGTCTTCCCTTCAAAATTGATGCACCTCCCTTAGATTGGGCTAAGGCGTCCAACACTTGTTCAACAATTTGCTTGAACTCCTTTTCTAGCATGGGACTTGATGGAGAATCTTTCTTCGGTTGCTCATCTTTGTTTGTTGAAGTAGCTTCTCTTCTTTCATCTATAATGTGTATGATCTCTGGCTGATTAATTTTTGGAGAAGCCAATTGTAGCGCTTGTGATTGCCCCTGAATGGCGGCCATGGCGGTCATAGCTGTAGTCATCTCTTCTATTCGTTTCTCCAATAGACTAACCTGCTCATCTCTTAGGAGGATAACCCTACACAGCTCATCTATGGCGTTCTCTTATGTCTGAGGTTGAGCCTCGCACACAGATGTGGTGGCTCTGATTTTGATCACATGGACATCCATGAAATCCTCCTCCAGGTAATCATTAAAATCAAAATTTTCATTTCCGCTATCGGCGGAAACTTCGTGTTCTCGAGCCAACTCGGAAATCTAGATCCTTAGTTTCTCAACTTTTTCTTCAATTATCGATTCCTTGATTGCTTTAAGATCTGGAGGACCTTGATGGACATCCTCATCTTGTTCTTCCATCTCGTTGGCTAGTGTTGCGATGATGTCAGATATTTCAGACACTGGTTTCACTTCTTGTTATAAGGGCTCACTGAAATGTATCGGTGCAGCGACCTTGGGTATCCATACCTTTTTCTTTTTTAATGATGATGTCTCAAGATGGATCGTCTTAGTAGAAACATTGGCATGTTGATGGAAAGTATGCTCCCCGTGGTGTAGACCGGTTATAGTGCTAGGTAAGCATCTCGTCTTTACCTTTGGGATGGTAGAAATATCTTCAAAACTGGTGACGGGTAAGATCTTCAGACCCAGTCTCGACTTAACCGGCCGACGACTTGCGGTCATGGTGGCAGTATAATCAGTATTAATCACTACAGTATCAACTTTGTTCCCTAAACAAAACCAAACGGGGAAGCAGGTAGGTGGCACTCCAGCTATCTTATGGGACTGTCTGGCGGATTTGACACCCTTCAAAATTGCCTTCTTCATGCAAGGAGAAATTGCTTCTCTCACTCGTTTAAGTAACTCGCTAACTGAACATACTTTTTTGGTAGCAAGCCTTCTGAAAATTGCACTAACTCGAGTGATAGGAGTGAACTTCTTCTTCTCCTCACTATGTCCATGAAGTTATGGTAATGTGGCAGTGATTCTTTAGGTACTCTGATATCCCTCGGTATCTGTCAGAGGATGGAATCTACTTCCTCACAGGAGTGGATAAATTTCTGGTAACACTTCTTCAACTTGATGAAGCTCCTCCTCAATGGGTGTCTTCTCAGGAGCCCGAGCTTTGATGACCCTTTAAACTTTTCTGTTACGGTTCCTCCTTTGAGTTTGGGTCAGCAGTGAAGTCTTTTAACTTGATCCGATTTCAGACATGGGTGGTGGGACAGTTAATCCCTCAGTCGGATCCTCAACAATCATCACTTATTTCCCTTTAGCAGCAGCGGGGCTAGTGGGCCTGACGGATGTCGCGACGGCAGTAGCTTTAGCCTTCTTGTAGGCAGGGAAGTCTTTAAGGCTGTTCAGATTGAATTCTGTAGATGGCTCCTGAATTTATGGAGCGGTGATCTTCATTACCACGAACGGAGCTTTCCCGAGGATGACCTCGAGATCTTCAAATCCAACTTCAAATTTGATGGTGGGAGTGACGTTACGGGCGCTATGGTCTGTTGGCAGGTTGCAGAAAAAGATCAGCGTTGGGTAGACCATTATAGCAGGCTTGAAAATAGAAAGTTTCAAGGTTAGTTATATGACCAAAAACCTCGTATTTTTTAGTGCAAGCACTGAAAGTAGAAGTTCATCTATAGATCAGGCAGGTTTTAATTTATGGGTATTTTAAAATATTGTTTAAGAAAAAGTGTAAAATTTAGTTAATATAAGAAAATTTCAAAGTGCGCCCAGCACAACATGATTCGGTTTGATTTGCGGAATATCAAATCAAATTTAGAAGAGAGATGTGAAGTATTCTAGGACCCAATGCGGGACCTACTTTGTGGCAGAAAGTGCCCAAGTGGAACTAGTCCACCGACACACCTATTGGGGGTCCAACCCCACAAGAAAATTTAAAGAGTACTTAATGACCATCTGAACGTCTCTGTTCAAAGATGGTTGAACAGCTAGTCCTGAAGTCTAACGAGTTAGCTGTACTTTCCCAAGATAGAAATAGGTAAAGTATGTCAATGGAAGAAGGGTAATTTGGTCCAATAGAGACATGAGCACATTACCGATGGTCGAAGATAATATTTCTTAATTTATATGGAGAGAAAAGCTTTTCCCCAGCAGAGTTGCCAGAAGCTGTCGGTGCTATTTTGGGTTAGTGGGGAGTTGCTCGTAAGAAGCTGTCAGTCACCGGAATCAAAATCTTGTCGCCCGCTTCGGAAGGATGTTGAAGTTTAGAAAAGTATGAAATCAAACTGACCCCATATTTTTCATAGTTTAAATGAAAGAGCGCTTTACCTAAAACCCTGTATCTATCCCGAGGGATAAACACAAGACTTGAGGATGAGGCTCGATCATATAAACTAAAAAAAAGTATGACATCCGTCTCGTTTGTGAAACCTTACTATTTGCCGACAAGTTTTCCTATTTAATATAAAGAATTAAATAGGGTTTGTATTAAGCTGGGTTCAGACATGCTTTCTATAAGGGCAAACCCCTATGGTTAATTACATCTTAAATGACCAAAGTTACCTAAGAAGACTCTCGATAAAAATCAAGAAATATTTTCTTCAAGGAATTTCAAAGGGTAGGACTCTTCAATGAGATCAGATGTAGAGGTGTGAAAGGGAATTGGTTTAAATTTGGATCATTTTATTGTAGAATCCAAAGGAGGAAGAACTAAGGTATGTCATGGATCCAAAGGAGAACCTCAGAGACTTCCCAAGCTATCCTAATGTTTGGCTTCAGTTTTGAGGAGAAAAAATTAAGTGTTTCATCCTGCCAATTTTATTAGTTAGGTCTTACATTCATGTGAAACTAACATACAAATGACCTTGAAGATGTGAGGATTTAGGCCGTGACAAACGACAACCTCGGAATCCTAAGACGAGTTAGGGCTTTTATTATATAGCAGGGCTATACAAATGCCTAAAGATAAAATAAGAATTTACATTGCATAAGTAAGCAACCTTGAAGTCTTATGGCTTTATTGTTTGAGTCTAAGGAAAGAAGATTAGTTTAGCTGGGGAAGACAGGTTTTGATGTTGAAGATGGCCGTGTTGCCCACCATGCTAGCTCCAAGCTCCTCGCCTCGACAAGTTTGAGTTTTCTAGTGCGTCAAGTTATAATGTTAAATCATGTGGCCTTATGGTTGAAGTTCTTTCAGTTTTATGAGGGCATGTTAAAGTTGATTAGAGCAACACCGGTTAGATCCTACGGTTCCCCTATTCCGGTACCACTATTTTCCATTGGATTCACTTAGTCCAAATGAACTTATTAAACTAACCTTAATGAGTTCCATAATTTCATTTAAACCGTGAGAAGCCTAGTTAGCAACCGTAGGTTACCTCCTCCAAGGGATTCTCGATCATCCGATAGAGACGTCTTAATTTAGTTGCAATTGTAGTTTTATGTGATGTTTGCGATTAAATTTTGAGTTGTTTTATATTTTGAATGTTGTGGGGGTGAATTTTATCTTGGTTGATTTTAATTTTGGTTTTGGTTTTGTGGTTATCCTAATAGTTTTAGTTTTCATGCAGGGTGACACATTGTTTAGCATGCAAGTTTGCCGGTATAAAAGTACAGTATGAAAGTACAAGAAAGACAATGTTGCAAACTTTAAAAGCAAACCTGGCGAGTCTTCTCGTTCCACCACCTGAAACTCAAAAGGCATGTTAAGGCAATTTATGTGAAACAAGGAAGTAAAATTTTGTTGACCTATCTAACCCTAGGTCATATCTTGATGGGTCCTTAGGACTTTAGTTAAGGATGATGTTTCCAAGCAAGACATATTAAGTTGAGTAGATCTCCGAGGTATCCAATAGATCTAGAGAAAGAAGCAGGTCTGTGCTACTCTCTCGTTGCCTGATGGAAAATCCTGAGTTCGTTTAAACTTATTATGTTGTGTAATAAGTCATCCTGTAAATACCCTTAATGCTTAGTGAACATTGATGTCTCAATTATCCCTAAGAATAGGTTAATTATCACTTGTGATTCAATTTAAGAATTATGTGGGTGAAGACCCTTAAAGAGGCAAGTTAGTGTTGTTGGAGAACTTAGCCGAATTTTAACTCTAATTAGGCTTGTAGCGTTGGAAAGAAGTTTTAATTTTCAATGATATTTACTTTTCTAATCCTCATTTAAATGAAACTTGATTTAGCCTAAGTCACTGCTAAACCCTTAAGACCTAGGTGAGTGTCTTAACTAGATTTGAATATATCAAGCTTTAGATGATCATGACTCATAATTTGAACTTTATTTGAAAATCAAAATAGGGGTATTGGATTGATTAATTATTGACTTCAAAAGTCGTACCCCTAAGTCCTAGATACATTTTATTTAAATAAACTTCCAAATTTTAATAATTTAGAAATTTATTAACTTAATTAGAAAGTGAGATTGGTTTCTACCATTTAATCTCTTGTGTTTCAAACATCAATTAAATTGATTAAGATCAGAGGTTACCCATTTCCCTCCTTAAATTAAGCCAAAATGTTAATTAAGGCTAAATTTCCAAAATTACATATTTGCCCCTAAGACTCTATCACTACATAATTTATCAAATTCAATTCAAATGACTTTAGAATTTTTATCCTACCTCATTCATGGGTCAATTAAGACATCAGAGAAGAAAATGTGATTTTTTTTAAAATTTAATTTAATTTATATAATTATTTTCATGCAAAAATTTAATTTTTCAAAGAAAATTCCTAACTTGACCAAGTTAAGTCCTAATCCATTTATTTTTTTACTGGAGGTAACTTTAGACTAGAGAAGCCTTTGGTTTAAATTTCATGATTTTTTGAATTTTATTTGAAATTTAAGAATTATTTTAATTTTTGGGGTATTTATTAAATATAAAATATTTTGAATGAAGAAAATTAAGTTTTGTATTTTTGAAAAGTCTCCCTGAAGTTAGAGAGATTAGAGGTGAAGATTTTATATTTTAATGAATTTTATTTGATTTATTTGAATTATTTTTAATGAAAACTGATTTTTAGCCTTTAAAAATTTGTTTTAAGCATTAAAATTTAATATCTTTATTTAGAAAACTAGAAAAAAATGTTTTGATTGTTCCTAAGTGATTAGGAAGCGATTTAGAATATTTTCATGAGTTTTATTATTTTTAGAATTTTTAGGGATTCTTAATTATTTTAAATATTTAAAAATAGGCTAAAAATGAAGTTTTTATTTTATATATCATTTTATTTTTAGAAAATACCCCTAACCATAGAGAACTCAACAAAATAAGTTTCATAATTTTTTGACTTGTATTTTAACTTTTAAAAATCATTTAACTGCCAAAAGTAATGTTTATCTTTGAAAATCAACTTAAGTTATCAAATGAACTCAAAAAATTTTGAAATTTTTATGGTGAGTTCTCTGGATTAGGAACCACAGTGGAGATAAAAAATCAAGTCATATAAATGTTTATATTTTCCAAAATTATTATTTTAATGACTTAGGGTTTATGAAAATTAGGTATATTTTAAATGAGTTAACCCATGAAATTATTTCTAAAAGCTTCTCTAGTCATGGAGGACATTCTAAATTTTTTTTGGAATTTTCTAATCAATATGCTAATTTTCATGATTATTTTAAAGAAATAATGTGAAAAAAACTTTAAAAATATTGATCTCTGTATAGGGACTTCCTCTGATTTTAGAAAATCAGAGGATATTTCCCTTGACAAAGGCTACAACATGCCAAAATTTCAAGCCAAGGTGATGTGTCAAAATGCATGGAAAATTAAATGATTCAAAACAGTGTTTAAATAATAAAAAAAATAAATATACATCAAATGGACTTAAATTTACTCCACATTGTTCTCCTGTATTCACTGAGCAAGAGGGTACTTTTATTTTATTTTTGTGATTTTTCTACACAGAGTTATGAATTTTCTAAGTTAGGGGTATTTAAATAAATTAGAAAAACCCTATTTATATATTTAAACTGCGCGTGCCAACTCAACCTATGATGGCTCCGAAGCTCCACGCAGCGTGCTCCCATTTGACGTCGCCATCTACCTCAGCGCTGACTTGGCCCACTGTTTATGTCCCGTAGCGCTGTCCAACTCGATCTCCTCCGTACATTTGATACATGATCGATTAAACGACTCCCCGTCATCGTCCCTATTAGAGTGATCCCATGACCATTCACACTAAAACCCTAAGATCTTAGCTTAGACTCAATCAAATCA
>NEWO01000379.1:496836-544462 GCA_003013225.1 Phalaenopsis aphrodite
TTGCATTTTGTGTTGATAATCATAAGGAACAACTTTAGTGATGGATGGAAGTGGTTTTGAGCTCAATTGAAGGATCAATTTAAGGGAATTTTGAATTTTAGTCAATTTGGTCATGTTGGGCTAGGCTTGGGTCTAGATTGGGTAAGCCTTGGGATAAGTCCAAATTGATTATTTTAAATGGTAAATGGGGACCCTATGAAGAGTTTTCAACTTGAATTGCATGCCAATTTGGGGTTTAAGGCAATCAATTGGGTGGAATTTGGGGACTTAGCCAATTTGGGGCTAAATTTGGGAATTTTGGATTTAGGCCAAAATCAAATGGATTTGGGGCTTAAAAAAGGCTAATTTAAGGTTGATTTTGATGTATAAGAATGTTATAATTATTTGTCAACATTAATTGGGGCCAACTAACCAGGATATGGGCTCAACTTGGTGAGATTAGGTCATATGGTCAAAATTGGGGTTTTGACCTAAATAAAAATTGGGTTCAAATCATGGGCCAATTAAGCTTGGGTTTTGTTTATCTTGGCCATATCAAAAGTTGATTTTAGTTTAGGATTGTAATTGGGGCCAATTGATATCAAATTGATGGACATTTGAGTTGAATTTGGGGAAATTTTGGCCCTTAAAGGCAAATTTGTGGGTTTTTGTTAAAGATGGTCAAATTGGCCAAATTGAAACATGTGTTAGTTGAGAAAAATGAAATTAGGAATATTTGGAATTTATTTAAAATTTTTAAGAATTTTTGGAATTTTTGGAATTTTGGGCTATGGAGGGGTACTTTGGTAATTTGGGGTCGTTTAGGGGCAAAACGCCAAGATGAGTATTTTTGATAGGATTGGGTAAATAATCACCCTAAATGAGCCATGTAATAAAGGAAATCCCATTTTGGGTTCTCTATGTATAGGTCTTAGTCAACCCATAGCCCTAAGGCTGGTAGGTCTACGGGACCATCTACATGAGTACCCGAAAAAGATCAAGGGTCCTATGCTAGAAATTTGAGTTTAGGGTTGTGATTGATTGTGAGTGTAAATGATTGCAAGTAAGTTCCTTAGCCCTAGACCAACAGCCATGGTCAACCCTAAGGTTCAGCAGTCCTAAGGGTGACTCATCTCGAGTTTCCCTTATAGTGACCCCACCTACTAAGTGCTAGAGGTGAGGACCAATATGTGGAACTTCAAGTTGAGTAAAGAAGATATAATTTCTAATTGTTCAATGTCTAATTTTCTAAGAATAGTCAGTATAAAAGTCCTATGGCTAGACCTTAGGCTACAAAAGAGGAAAAACTAAACCTCAACCAAAAGTGAGGTCAATAGTATACTTGCATAGTATCCCAATATATATATATATATATATATATATATATATATATATATATATATAAATTAAAAGTTAAATTTTTATTTTTATTCAAGATCAAGTTTTTGTTTTTGTTGTAAAGTAAGGAAATATAAGTGAAACATATTCTGAATTATTGTTGTACTTTGCATATTAGCAGTATTAAGAGGGATCATCGACCTCTTTAGATTTCTTTGGATCTGGTAGTCTGAACTCAGGATTCTTCATCATACTTCTAAAAATTTTGGGTATGGCCTTATCTTTGAAGGAATATACCACTTTCCTACGTTTTGCAATGTTCATTTTCTTATTCTCTGATCGGTATGATCCTCCCTGAGACGGTTGTTAGCAAGACTGACCATACTATTGTGTTTGTTGTTGAGTGTGCTGTGATGACGATTGCTGATGATTTTCTGCGGGTATCCTCATTGATTTTTTTCCTTTAACAGTAGTTGCCACTATTCCAGACTTCTTTTCAAATATTCTAGTTGCCTTGGATATCTCATGAGAATCCATATGTTTAATTTCTTCTAGGAGACTGCTTGCTTTACTGAGTAGCTTCTTGAAGGATTTAATAATGAGTCCCTGAAGCTTGAAAGTTACTGGCCCATGGATGATTTGAGTAAGATCTCAATCGCATGATGTTTCTAAAGTTGAGGTTCACATTTAATGCTAAGGTTTCTCCACCTGAAGATGTAATAAACTAAAGTCTTGTTGTGCTTTTTATTTTCCATCATGAGATCTCCAATAGACACATGATGTTGCGCTCTGATAAATCTTTTCACAAATAGTTGTTCCAGCTTGGAGAATGTTTTAGCTAATCCATTGGGTAAATCAACATACCAATCGAAAGCAATTTCTGACAGGCTGCTGATAAACTATTGAAAGAGTAAGGCTTCGTTACCTCTTGTGTTGCCACAACTGGCTAAAAAATGTGTTATGTGCTATCTGGGATTTCCAATCCCAACAAATATCTTAAAGTTCGGGGACACAAAACCTTTAGGGAAGGGTACAACATCGAATTCTTCCTGGTAAGGTCAACCTTTTAAAACTAATGCACCACCCTTAAATTAGGTTAAGGCCTCCCTAACTTGCTCGATCATTTGATTAAATTCCTTTTATGGTATGGTGCTTGATGGAGAATCCTTCTTTGGTTGCTCATCCCTGTTTGCTCAAGCAACTTCCCTTCTTTCAACTGTGATATGTATAATCTCTGGTTGGTTGGCCTCTGGAGAGGCTAACTGTGTTACTTGAGATTGTCCTTGAATTGTGGCCATGACGATCATGGATGCGGCCATCTCTTCTATCCTTTTCTTTAGTTGGTTGACTTGCTCATCCCTTAGGAGGATAGCCCTACGTAACACAGATGTAGCGGCTCTGGTTTCAATGACATGAACATCCATGAAATCTTCTTTGAGGTAATTGTTGAAGTCAAAATCTTCATCATCATCCATGGAAACTCAATTTTCTCGAGCCAACTCAGAAATCTTGACCCTGAGCTTTTCTACCTTTTCCTTGATTATTGATTATTAGAGTGGCTACAAAATCAGAGTTGAATCGGGTACATCATAAATGCCGAGTTCTTGGGCCTGGAGGATTAGTATCAAGGAACTGAACAGTAATCCTTCATTTGAGTAACTAACCAACTGAACAACCTTCTTTGGTAGCTAGCCACTGAAAAACTGAACTGACTCGGGTGATCGGAGTAGGCTTCTTCCTCTCCACACTATGTCCATGAAGTGATGGTAAAGTAGTGGCAATCTTCTGGATACTCTCATACCCATTGGTATCCATTAAAGGATGGAACCTACTCCCTCACAGAAGTGGATAGGTCTCCGGTAATCTTGACTCGTTTGGTGAGGATCTTCATCAACAGGAGGTACCTCTTTAGGAATCTAGGCTTTAATAGCCCTCCAAACCTTCCTGTTGCAATTTCTCCTTTGGATTTGGTTTAACGGGGTAGTTCTCAAACTTAATCTGATTTCAAACACTGATGGCAGGATGATCAACCCATCAAATTGTTCTTTAAAGATCATAACTTCTTTTCTCTGAGCAACAGTGGGAACAATAGGCTTGGTAGGTGTCTTGATGCCAGTGGTCTTAACTTTCTTATAAGAAGGAAAGTCTTGAAGGCAATTCAAGTTGAATTGAGCAGACGGCTCCTGAACTTCTGAAGCGGCGACTTTCATTACGATGAACGGAGCTTTCCTGAGGATGACCTTGAGATCTTCAAATTCGGATCCAAACTTGATGGTGGAAACGACATTGTGGGGGTTGTAGCTCGTCGGCAGATCGCAGAAAAAAGTTAGCGTTGGGCACGCCACTGCAACAACTTTAAAAGAGAAAGTTATGGGGTTAGTTATTTGGCCAAAAACTTAGTAATCTTAGTGTGAGCACTAAAATTTAACAGAGGTCGATTTGTAGACTGGGTAAGTTTTTTATTCAGTTGTGGGGATTTTAAAATTTTAGTAAAAGTATTTTAAAAGTAGAAAAAATTGATTAATATAAGGAAATTTTAAAGTGGGTGTAGCACGACACAATTAGATTTAATTTGTAAATCAACAAATCAAACTCGAAAAGGAGACGTGAAGTGTTTAGGACCCAATGCGAGACTAAATTATCAACACACAATGCCTAGGTGGAACTAGTCCACCAACACACCCATTGGCGGTCTGACCCCACATAAAGATTAAAAAAGTCCTTAATGGCCTCCTGAACCTCTCCGTTCAAATGTGATTGAACAAACGGTCCTGAAGTCCGAAGGAGTTTATCATACTTACCCAAGAAAGAAATGGGTGGAGCATGTCAATAGAAGAATGATAATTTGGTCCATAAAGGACATGAACACATTACCGATATATGAGGAAAATGTTTCCTGATTTAAATGGAGAGAGAAGCAAATCCCCGGCGGTGTTGCCAGAAGCTGTCGACACTATTTTGGTTGATTCTAGTTTTGTTTGACGATTATCCTAGCAGTTTTAGTTTTCAAGCAGGGTCATCGTTGTTAACAAGCAGGTTTGTATCTTTTGTTCATAAATGCATGTGAGTAAGTATAACAATGTACTGAAAAGTAAAGTATGGAAAACTAGAAATGCAGGTAAAATAAAAGCGTACCTGGATGGTCTTCCGGTTATCTTCAAATGAAACTCAAAATGCATGTGAGAGCATTTATATATTAAAAATATTTTATGTAAAGCGGTGAAATAAGGTCCTGTTGATCTACCAAATCCTAAATCATATCTTGGTGAGCCCCTATTAATTCATCTTAGGATGATTTCATTAAGGAAAACACACTAAGTTTAGTATACCTCCTAGGTATCCAGATGGTCGGGACAACGAAACGGGTCCATGCTTCCCTCTCACCGCCTTGTGAAAAGTCTCAAGCTCATTCAAACTTATTATGTTGCTTAATAATCCATTATGTAAATACCTCTAGTGTTCAGTGAACATCAATGTTTTAATTATCTCTAAGAGTAGGGTGATTATTATTTGTCATTTAATTTGAGAATTATGTGGGTGAAGATCTTTAAAATGTGCAAGTTTATGTTATTAAGACACTTAGCCAATTTTAGCTTTAACTTTGGCTTGTAGTGTTTTAAAGGTGTTCAATTTCTAGTTACATTCACTTTTCTAATCCTCATTTAACCAAATTTGATTTAGCCTAGGTCACTACTAAGCCCTTAAGACCTTGGTGGACATATTAGTAATTTTTGAAAGAAGTTGAATTTTGAGTGATAATAGTTTATTATCAAATCATTTAAATGTCATTTAAACACTAAATAGGGTTATTAAATTAGTGAGTTATTAACATCCAAAATCATACCCCTAAGTCTTAGATCATTTAATTTAATAGATCTCCAAATTTTAATGATTTAGGAAATTGCACATTTAAGAAAAGGGAAATTGGTTTTTACCAATTATTCCCTTATGTTTCAATCATCTCAACATGCTAATTAAGTTCAAAGTTTGCCCATAATTGAGCCTAAATGTTAATTTGGGCTAAATTTCCAAAATTACACTTTTTCTTCTCAGGCTCTATCACTTCATAATTCATAAAATTTAATTGGAATGACTTTGGAATTATTATCATACCTCACTCATGAGTCAATTAAGACATCAGAGGTAAAAATATGATTTTTCAAAATTTAAATTAATTTACATGATTATTTACATGCACAAATAGAAGTTTTAAGAGAAAATTCAATAACTTGACCGAGAAAGTCTAATCAATTGAATTTTTTACTAGAGGTAGACTGAGAGTAGAGAACCAGTTGGACCAAATTTCATGATTTTTTGAGTTTTATTTCAATTGCTAAAATTATTTTAAGTTCTAGAGTATTAATTAATTATAAAATATTTTAAATGTGGAAAATTAAGTTTTACACCTTTATTAAATCTCTCTAAGGTCAAAGAACATAAAGAAACAAATTTAACCTTTTATGATTTTTTTTGAATTATTAAAATAATTTAGATGAAAAATTAAGAAAAAACCTTTTTTAGCCTTTGAAAAAAATTTCTAAGGTTTAAAACTCAATGTCTTCACTTAGAAAATTAGAAAAAAAAAATTCCAATTGCTCCTAAGTGCTTAGGAAATAATTTAGAATATTTCCACGAATTTTATTAGTTTTATAATTTTTATCAATTTTTATTATTTAAATATTCAAAATATGAATAGAAAATGAAAACTTTATATTATTTAAAATTTTATTTTTAAAAAATTCTTTCTGATCATAGAGAACTCCCAAAACAAATTTTATAATTTTTTAAGTTATATTTTAATTATTAAAAATCATATTAGGGTCAAAAATGCCATTTAACTCGGAAAATCAAATTACGTTACCAAATGAACTCCAAATGTCTTGAAATTTTTATGATGAGTCCTCTGAACTTTAAATTACACTTGAGAATCAAAATCAAGAGATTTAGATGTTTTTTGTTCCTAAATAATTTTCTTTGTACCTTATGTGTTATGAAAGTTAGGTGTGTTCTTAATGACTTGGCTCGTGAAAAATTTTTCCTAGGGTTCTGTGGTCACAATGAACCTACGAAAAATTTCTTGGATTTTTCTAAGCAACATGCTAATTATTATGATTAATCTATGAAAATAATAGAAAAAGAACTTCAAAAATATGGATCTCTATCTAGGGGTCTCCTCTTACTTTGGAAAAATCATGGAATATCTCCCATGATAGAGGCAATAACATGCCAAAATGTCAAGCCATGGTTACACGTCTACATGTTTGGAGAATCAAAATACTTAGAATAGTATTTAATTAATTAAAAATTAAATATACATCAAATAATCTTCAAACCATTTCCACATTGTTCTCCTCTGTTCACTGAGCACTAGAGTATTTTTCTTTTATTTTTGTGATTTTTCCACACCAAGATATGGAATTTTGAAGGTAGTTGATTTAATTAAATAAAATAAAAAATAACCATATTTTCTACTTAAACACGTGACTGCGCGTCAACCTACGGCGGTTCCAAAGCTCTGCATGGCACGCTCTGGTTGGACACCACCATATATGTAGCCATTGACTCGGCCTGCGTTTTATGTATCAAGCTCCCGTGCAACGCAATCCTAGCCATCCGTCTGATACACGCGCCATCTAACGACTCCACTTCATCATCCCCAATAGGCAAAAACCGTGACTGTTAACCCTAAAACCTTAAGATCTCCCTCAGTTCTCAACTAAATGACCTCGGGTTTGATTCTATAGACTCATCTTAGTGAGACGAACATATCCATATTGTAAACATGCCATTAAACTAACCATAATCACATGGAAAATCAAAATAGGCTCGGGAAGAGGGGAAGTTCAATACCTTTTCTCTGAGAAGGGAAACTTCAATCAGAGGTTCTTGGCACATTTGTGGAGGTCCAAGGAGGCTAGGGATTGGGCCTCTGGTTGTGGTGAAAGTTCTAGACCCAAATTCGATCAGGGCCAAATTTGGGTGTTGATCAACGTCTACTGTGAAGGCTCTCTGTGAGGGGGATTTGATGGGGCTTCTTCTCCTTTGACTGTGTTGAAGGTGTGCATGTGTTTAATTGAGATTTGGTACACTGTGGAGGTGTGGTGGAGAATGTTATGTCTTCGACAAGGATTTGAGCTCAAAAATTGAGCTCCAACAAGAGAAATGAGGGCAAGGAGGCTGTTAGATTGCGCTGAGGAGTTCTAAAAGAGGTTATGGGTGCATTTTGGGAGGGTCTCCTTGATAAAATTTTAGCACCCTTCCTTTGGCAGCGAAGAGCCATTTTATAGCCATGGCCAGAGAGTGGAGCTCAGGGCTTTGTCTTGGGTGCAAAAGTTTGTTGAGTAGGTGGGCTAAGAGGCTCCAAAGCTTACTCATGGTGAGCTGGCCCCTAGGGTGAGATTTGGTTTGATTTAGGGATGGTGGCCCTCAGTTTTGAGGTGCTCTGGTGACTAGGACCACTGACAGGGCCAGAAGAGGTGGCTAGGAGGTAAGGTGAGCAAGAGAAATTTGTCACAACCATTAATTTTGGTTGATGATGTGTTTTTGGCAAAGATCCCTTTGGCTTAAGCAATTTAGGAAACAAATCCCTTGATTTAGGGGACCTTTGGTCCATGGCTCATCTACGGTGGGCTAAGTGAGTCTAGCTTGCTCACTAGGGTCAAAAAATTGCTTGTAGAAGTCTTGCCTTGGTCAATTTGACATGGTTAGGTCAATTTTGGTGCATGGATTCAATGTGGATCTAAATGGCCAAAAGTTGGGTTTGGGTTAGGCTAGCCTAACTTTGAGCCCAATTTATTGATCAAAATTGTGTAGATTTTCAATTTGAAGGATTTTGGAATTTTGGTCAATTTGGGCATATTAGAGTCTAGTTTGGGCTAATTCTAAATTTTTAGTTGAAAATGGTCTAAAGGAACATCATGATGAGTTTTCCACATAAATTGGGTATCAATTTGGGGTTAGAGCAATCAATTTGACGGAATTTGGGGACATAGACAATTTGGGGGAAATTTGGAAATTTTTGGACTTGGTTTAAAATTGAATGCAATTGAGGCTTCAAAAAGGCCAATTGAAGGTCAAGTTTGATGTGTTGGATTGTTTTGAAGAGTTTTCAACATAAATTGTGGCAAAATGAGTAGGTTATGGGGTTCAATTTGGTGGGATTAAGTCATAGGGCCAAAATTGGTGGTTTGACTTAGATCAAAATTGGGCTCAAAGCATGAACCAATTAAGCTTGTATTTGATTTTTAATGGTCATTTGAAAAGTGAATTTGAGTTTAGAATTGAAATTGAGGGAAATTTGGNCGCTCCTTAGGTTTATCTCTGTGATATTGTCTCCTTTTTGCAATGTTGTACGTAAATTTTTTTTTTCCTTCTTCTTCATTATCAGAGAGATCCAAGTTGATAGTGAGTAGTGCACCGTGGCACTCGAGGACTGGCTCCTCACTCGCGATGCTATCGTAACCAGCGTTGTCGAAATCTTCTTCATCCTAGTTAATGGGTTCATTGAGCTTAAGTAAAATTTAAGGATCCGTTTGAGAATTGAAATTGGAGTTAGATTGAGCAAAGTTTGTTACGTTATCACTAGAAACAGTTAAAATGCAGACAAAATTATAATCATTATATTCATAATATCCTGGTGGGTCAAAAAGATAATCATACATGATCAGGGGTTCAAGGATTTTCTTCTTTGAATCCTAGACAACAATTTTAGCAGAGGTAGCCATTATCCTACCCCTCGGGCTATAGATCTTCATGACATCATTCTTCTTTTTTTCTTATAGTTGCAAAGGTTTCTATGGTGAAATCTCCATCTTTGGTTGAGTAGGCTGTAGACCCTGAACGACTACCTATGCCGAAGCGGTCTAAATCTGATATAGTATCTTCTTGGATAATTTGCTCCAAACTATACTCCATCAATCTTCTCCTGAATAGGGATCTATTATAATGATTGACTCAGCCAAAATCATATTTACAGAACTTTTTTTAGGTTATTTTAATTCTTCTTTCGGTATCGCTATATTCCATTCTTTAAGATTTTCTTGAGCTAACCTTGAAAAAGAAACAACCCTCTATTGTATGTCCCAACATTCTATGGTAAGGGCAAAAATTAGGACACTCCTTCTTTTCAACTTTTTCCGGCCTCTTTGGTTCTGTTAATCTAAACTCGAGCTTCTTCATTAAACTTCTAAACATTTTGGGTACAACTTCATCTTTTAAGAAATATATCATGTTCTTTCGTTCAGAAAGGATCAGACCCTTCTTATTTTCTATTTGACATGATCCTCCTTGATGCAACTGCTGGCTAGACTGGCCCATATTGTTGTGTTCCTTGTTGAGCATGCTATGATAATGACTGGAAAATTTGACGAGAATGTTTTGCTTGTATCTTCCTTGGTTGATTCCCTTATCAACTGTTGCTATTGTTCCAGACTTCTTCTTGAATATTTGGGTTGTTTTGGTCTTCTTTGATTTCTCCTAAGAATCCATGTGTTTAACTTCCTCTTGCAGATTGCTAGCTTTGCCGAGTAGTTTCTCGAAGGACTTGATGGTGCGTCCTTTAAGCATGAAAGCTATTGGCCCATGGATGCTTTTGAGTAGAATCTTAATTGCATGATGTTCCTATAGCTGAGTTTTTCACTTCATGCTAAAGTTTCTCCACCTTAAGATATAATCTACTAGAGTTTAGTTAGGATTTTCTCTCTACTATGAGATCTCCAATAGAAATATGATGTCGTGCTCCAGCAAATCTTCTTACAAACAGCTATTCTAACTCAACGAATGTCTTCACTGATCTGTTGGGCAACTCGACATACCAATAAAATGCTACCTCTGATAGACTATTGACAAACTGACAGAAAAAAAAGGATTCATTACCTCCAAATTGCCATGACTGGCTCAAAAATGCGCTATATGCTGTTTGGGATTTCCAGTCCTGAAAAATATCTTAAATTTTGGTGTCACAAAACTCTTTGGGTAGGGTACGACATAGAACACCTTCAGGTAAGGTCTACCCTTTAAAATCAATGCAGCACTCCTAGATTGGGCTACGGCCTCCCGAACTTATTCTACCATTTGTTTAAATTCTCTTTTTGGTATGACGCTCGATGGGAGAATCCTTCTTTTGCTGATCATCTCTGTTAGGTGAGGCAACTTCCATCCTTTTATCTGTGATATGTACAATATTTGGTTGATTGACTTCTAGAGAAGCTAACTGTTGTGCTTAAGACAGTCCGTGAACTGTAGCCATGACAGCCATGGAAGTGGCCATCTCTTCTATCCTTTTCTTCATTTAGCTTATTTTCTCATCTCATAGTACAACAACCCTACGTAGATCTTCTACGACGTTCTCTTCAACAAGAGGTTGGGCGACGCACACAAATGTAGCAACACTGGCTTTGATGACATGAATATCCACTNTACGTAGATCTTCTACGACGTTCTCTTCAACAAGAGGTTGGGCGACGCACACAAATGTAGCAACACTGGCTTTGATGACATGAATATCCACTAAGCCTTCATCGAGATAGTCGTTAAAGTCAAAATCTTCATTATCTTCAAAAAAAATCCCATGTTCTCAGGCTAGCTTAAGAATCTCGACCCTTAGCTTCTCAACCTTTTCTTTGATTATTGATCTTGTATCATCTTAAGTTCTGGGGGACTCTGCTGAACATCTTCCATTTGTTCATCCAACTTGGTAGCAACAGATGCGACGATGAAGGATATTTCAAACCCATACTTCATTCCATGATCCTGCCTTATGGCCACACTTAACCGTACCGGTACGACAACCTTAAGTACCCATACTTTTTTCCTCAATGGTGATGCCTTGAGATAGGGAGTCTCAACATAGGCATCGACATGCCGAAGAGAGGTATGCTCCCCATGGTGCAGACCATATATAGTACCGGGTAATTGATACACCAAAAATATATAGTATTTTTAGACATATTTTTATACCTATTTTTGAGTTATTGTGCTCTAATGGAAGGTATTTTTATGTTTTTATTTCAGGTACAAGTAAAAAGGTGAAAAATGCTTAAAGGAGTGAAAAAGGATCAAATTTGGAGCAAAAAGGTGAAAATTATGCTAAAGTATTTTGGTGCCTAAGCGCCACATCCGACGCTTAAGCTTCGGTTAAACAGAGAAGACAACGTTTAAGCGTCAGAGGCCCTGCGCTTAAGCGCAAGAGGTAGTTATTTGGTGGTTTTCTTCATTTGGCCAAATTTTGAAGAGGTATTTGAGGCACATATTGGCTTAAGAGGGTGGTTATGACCACTAAGAATGAAAATATGGTTAAAAGACTTGTGAAAGGAGGCATCCTTTAGAGAATTCATCAAATGTGGACACATTTTGAAAAGTTTCAAAGGCACATTTTGGAGATTTATAAAAGAAGGAAGTTGAGAAATTTGAAGGGGGTGCTTGAAAATTTTGAAAAGTGTTAGAAGAAGAGGAGTCCTAAGGAGTTTGGAGAGAATTTCAGGCACCACAAAAAGTTACTTTATCATTTTTGTTTTTAGTTTATTTTGATAGTGTTGTAAAAGAGAAGAGATTCAAAGAAACTTCAAGAGTTTGGTGGAGACTTTGAGATAAATTTTTATCTTTTACCTTAAATTACTTTTGGATTTAATCGAGACTTCTTGTTGGTTTGACAATGATTTCTACTTTTAAACTAAAGTGTGTTTTTATTTTCTCCAGGAGTTCTGAGTAGTTTTATTTATCTTTCTACTTAAAATGATAAATAATTAAATTTTGGATTGAAGGTGTGGAGAGTATTGATCTTTAATGTTGGAAGAATTTGTGATGAATAAAATCCATGAACTTCATTTACTTCTTGATTTGGCCTATCTAGGTGTTGAAATTTATTGTGAGAACATGTAAGAACCGGGCTGGTATTGTCTCAGTAAATAATTGGAAAGAATCACATGAGGCTGTATGAATGAGAATGTAATTCATATGATTTAGTGCAAATAAATAGGAAAATAATCATTTAAGGGTGTAGAGTTAGATGACTTTAAAGTGATAGATTAAAGCCCCCAAATTGGTTTATTGTTTTGGGTTCTGATACAAGAAGTTAGCCTCAGGTGGAGGGAATCAAAAGAACTCTGGAGTGTGAGCTGGTATCTTCCTTGCCTAGTCGGTCTTCATAACTATTTAAACTTTCAATTAGCTAATGTTCTTTATAGCATCTCTAGTAAGGGAAAAGAATATAATTGCTTCTATTTGGCACAACATAATTTGCATACTTCCACAACAGATTTCCTGTACTTATTACTGAATCACGATAAGGAGAAAGAAATTTTTCAAATTTAGTGCTTTTCTTTTACATAAACTTAAGTTATCTTTTTAAATTGTTAATATTTTGTCAAAATATCAAAAATACCAAAAATACCAAAAAGATTTGAATTTTAATTCTGCAAAAAAAATTTTTTAGTTTAATTAATTGTCTTTTTAGAATAGAAAGTTTGTTGTTCAAAATTGCATATTGCATATATTTTCTGTGGGTTTGATATTCAAATCTTAATAAAAAAAGTCATATATTACTTGATAATGATACGTATACTTGCATAGTATCCCAATATATAAATATAAATTAAAAAGTTAAATTCTTATTTTCTTCAGGATCAAGTTTTTGGTACTATTGCAAAGTAAGGAAATATAAGTGAAAACTATAATTAAAGTCATTGTTATAATGTTGCATATAAACAGTCGGGATCAAGTTTTTAGCACCGTTGCAGAGAAAATTTTTATTAATAAGATTGATTTAAAAGCAAATATCTATTTTAAGAAAGACTTATGTAAACTTTAAAAATTATTTTATCTTATTTTATGAATGTTTTATTTTATTTTATTTTATTTTATAGTAGTGTGTGCGTAGTTCAGGTTCTCAAGGACTAGTGCATTACAATTCTAAATTAGAGAGAATTGTTAAA
This sequence comes from Phalaenopsis aphrodite, assembly GCA_003013225.1. Classification (NCBI taxonomy): domain Eukaryota; kingdom Viridiplantae; phylum Streptophyta; class Magnoliopsida; order Asparagales; family Orchidaceae; genus Phalaenopsis; species Phalaenopsis aphrodite. Next base: position 510,084 of record NEWO01000379.1, read on the forward strand.
AAAATTAAAAAAATCAAAAAAATCAAAAATCATGAAAAATCTAAGAAAATTACAAAAATGGCTACCAATAATTTTTAATGGCCTTCTAAGAGGGTGAATCCAAAGAAAGTAGCCAATATTCATGAATCTCATGTATTTACTATATTAGCAAATCAAGTTGCTGCAATTTTAAGGAAGTTAGACCAAATTGGAATAAATATTTCTCACCCAATTTCCATGATTGAAGAGAATTCATTAGGCCAAATGATAGATTCTCAAATATCATTAGAAACTTTGAATGCCATTAATAACAAGCAGAATAACCCAGATTGAAATTATTATAACCCCGATTGGAAGAACCATCCTAACTTTAATTAGAATAATACTACGGGTGGTAATAATCAGCAATGGGGAAACAATCATGTAAACCCATTGGGAAACTGGAACAACCAACGAATAATAATTATAGATCTACTTAACCTCCAGGTTTCAATAGTAATACACAATTTAAGGAGAAGAAGTTGTCTATGGAAGAAGTGGTGTTACAAATGGGAAATCAGTTACAAAGTCAATGAGCTAAAATTAAAAATATTGAGAATTAACTTAGAAAAATCATAAATTGATTAAGTAATAGATCCCAAGGAACACTTTCTAATAATACTGAAACAAATTTAAAAGACTAGAATAATGAGCAAGTAAAAGTCATTCAACTTAGAAGCAGAAGAGAGTTGGAAGGCAATGGTCCAAAAGAAACTGAAGTAGAGAAAGAAGAAATTGAAGAATCAAAAGAAGACGCTCCAAAAGATTCTGAAAGACCTATTTATCCACTTAAAAAAAACCACCACCTCCTTTTCCTCAGAGACTTCATCAGCATAAGTTGGATAGGAAACTTTCAAAATTTTTGGAAATTTTAAAGAAGCTTACAATTAATATTCCATTTGCTGAAGCCTTAAAACAAATACCAAGTTATGTAAAGTTTATGAAGGATATTCTCAATAAGAAAAATAAGTTTGAAGATAATGAGACTGTTGCACTTAGTGAAGAGTACAGTGCTATAATTCAGAAGAAGCTTTCTGAAAAGCTTAAAGAACCTGGTAGCTTTACAATTTCATGTGCAATAGGAGGTAGATTTTGTGGGAAAGCCTTATGTGATCTAGGTGCAAGCATTAACCTTATGTCATTATCAATATTTAAAAGAATGGGATTAGCAGAAATAACCCCTACTAATGTAACTCTGCAGTTAGCAGATCGTTCAATAAAATACCCTAAAGGAGTTATAGAAGATGTGCTAGTGAAAGTAGATCAATTTATCTTTCCTGTTGATTTCATTGTGCTAGATATGGAGGAAGATAAAGAGATTCCTATCATTTTGAGGAGACCTTTCCTAGCCATAGGAAGAGCAATGATAGATGTGTAGAATGGGGAATTAACAATGTACGTCAATGATCAAACTGTTACTTTTAACATTTCAAGATCAATGAAATATCCAACAAAAGGTAAAGATGATGAATGTTATAGAATGGATGTTATAATATATCAGAGTGACTTGCATTTTAAAACTACTTATGAAGAAAAATTTGAAGAAAAATATTTGGGACACGTGCAAGAAGAGGAATTAGATCAATGTGAAGATTTTTTTAAGGAAGATACAAACTATGTTTGATAAAGTTTTGAAATTTTGGACACTATAGAAGATAAATCATTTTGTCCATCGATAGAAAAACCTCCAGAACTTGAGTTGAAGTTACTTCCTGATCCCTTAAAATATGCCTTTTTAGGAGATTCCTCTACTTTAAAAATTATAATTTCCTCAAATTTAATGATGGAAGAAGAAGAAAGATTGATGAAAATTCTGAAAAATTTTAACAAAGCCTTTGGATGGACAATAGCTGATATTAACGGAATCAATCCTTCAATTTGTATGCATAGAATTCAAATGGAAGAGAACTGCAAACCAAGGGCTGATCCTAAAAGGAGATTGAATCCTATTATGAATGAAGTTGTAAAGAAATAAATTTTAAAGCAGTTTGATGCTGGAATTATCTACTCTATTTCAGATAGTGCATGGGTCAGTCCAATGCACTGCGTTCTTATGAAAGGAGGAGTAACTATGACTGTGAATGAACATAATGAGTTAATACTTACTAGACAAGTTACAAGGTGGTGAATATGTATTTATTATAGAAAATTAAATCATGTCACTAGGAAAGATCATTTTCCACTACCCTTTCTAAATCAATGCTGGATAAACTAGCTGGGCATAAATACTTTTTATTTCTGGATGGATATATTGGTTACCACCTAATATAAATAACTCTTGGGGATTAAGAGAAAATAACTTTTACCAGTTTATATGGTACTTTTACTTTTAGAAAAATGCCCATTGATTCATGTAATGCCTCTGCTACATTTCAAAGATGTATAATGGCAATTTTTTGTGATTTAATTGAAAAAGGGATTGAAGTATTTACGAATGATTTTCTAGTATTTGGAACTTCATTTGAATTATGTTTAGAACATTTCTCTAAATTTCTTAAGCACTGTAAAGAAACAAATTTAGTCCTTAATTGAGAAAAATGCGAATTTATGGTATCAGGAGGAATTATATTGGACATAAAATTTTAAAAAATGGTATGAAAGTAAATCCTGCTAAAATTTAAGTGATCACTAATTTAATTTATCCAACAAATGTAAGGGAAATTAGGTGTTTTAAGGACATGTTAGATTCTACGGACGATATATTAACGAATTTTCAAAAATTGCTAAGCCTTTATGCCATTTACTGGATAAAGATATAATTTGCAATTTTGATGAAGAGTGCCTATAAGATTTTAAGTTATTAAAAGAAAAATTAATAACTGCACCAATCATAGTTTCACGAGATTGGGAAAAACCTTTTGAATTGATGTGTGATAATAGTGATTATGCTATTGGAGCTGTTTTAGGACAAAGATATGATAAAATTTTTAAAGTTATTTGTTATGCTAGTAAAATTTAGATACACACACTCCTCTTCTATTGGATGTAAGACCATCCCGACATGGAATTATGCCATTCCTTTATTATTTTGTTTGGAAAGGGATGTAAGTTGCAAAGAATTCCTCTTCCAGAATTAACTTTTGAAATCTCTGGATAGTAGTATAATGCCTCCTTAAATGGATTTTGACATCTAATCTCCCTAGCTATTGGATTTAAGACCTTTCTGACATTGGCTTCCCTTTAGCTTTTCTTATGGAATAAGATATAAGTCTCCTAGCATTCCTTCCCAAGACAGACATATCAACATCTTTGAGAAGTAGTATAACAACTCCTTCAATGGAATATGATATCTAGTTTCTCTCTTTCTATTGGATGTAAAAACTTCTTGACACAGAATTATGACTTTCCTTTAGTGTTTTCCTTAGAATAGGATGTAAGTCTCATAGCTTTCCTCCTCCAAAATTGACACTTGAAATTTTTGAGAAGTGGTTTAAGACCTCCTTCAGTGGAATATGACATCCACTTTCTCTTTACTATTGGATGTAAGACCTTCCTGACACAGAGTTATGACTTTCCACTACTTATTCCTTTGAGATAAGATGTAAGTTGAATAACATTCTTTTAAAAAATGACAGACATTGACATTTGACATCTTTGATTTGCAGTATATGACCTCCTTAAATGGGATTATGTCATCTAATTACTCCCTAACTATTGGATGTCAGACCTTCCTGACACAGAGATATGGCTTTCCTATAGTTATTCCTCTGAGATAGGATGTACGTCACATGGCATTACTTCTCAAAATTGATAGATATTGACATTTGACATCTTTGAGTTGTAGTATAAGACATCCTTAAATGGATTATGACATCTAATTACTCTCTAATTATTATATATAAGACCTTCATGACACGGAGTGACGGTTTTCCAATAGTTATTCCGTTGATACAGGACATAAGTCGCATAACATTCTTCTCAAAATTGATAGACATGGATAGTTGACATCTTTTAGTTGTAGTATAAGCCCTCCTTATACGGATACGGTATTTATTCTCCCTTTCTGTTGGATGAAAGACCTTTCTGACATTGGTTTTCCTTTAACTTTTTTTTATGGGATGTGATATAAGTCTTCTAGCATTTCTTTCCAAGACAGACATATCGACATCTTTAAGAAGTAATATAAGACCTCCTTCAATGGAATATGACAACTACTTTCTCTCTTACTATTGGATGTAAGACCTTGCTTGAAATAGGATGTAAGTCACAAAACATTCCTCTTCCAAAATTGACAATTGACATCTTTTAAAAGTGGTCTAAGACCTCCTTCAATGGAATATGGAATTCACTTTCTATTTACTATTGGATGTAAGACCTTCCTGACATGGAATTACGACTTTCGAGTAGTTATTTTTTGAGATAAGATGTAAGTCACATAGCATTCCTTCTGAAAACTGACATATATTGACATTTGACAACTTTAAGTTGTAGTATAAGACCTCCTTAAATAAGATTATGAAATATGCTCACTCCCTAACTATTGGATGTAAGACCTGCTTGACATGGGATATAGCATTCCTATAGTTATTTCTTTGAGATAAAAAATATGTCACATAACATTCCTTCTCAAAATTGATAGACATTGACATTTGACTTCTTTGAGTTGTATAATAAGACCTCCTTAAATGGATTATGTCATCTACTTACTCTCTAACTATTGGATATAAGACATTCCTGACACGAAGTTACGATTTTCCAATAGTTATTCATTTGGGATAGGATGTAAGTTGCATAACATTCCTTCTAAAAATTGGCAGACATCAACATTTACATCTCTGAGTTGTAGTATAAGACCTCCTTAAATATCTTATTTCATCTACTTACTCCCTAACTATTGGATATAAGACCTTCCTGACACAAAGTTACAATTTTTCAATAGTTACTCCTTTAGGGTAGGATGTAAGTCGCATATCATTCCTACTCAAAATCGATTGACATCGATATTGACATCTCTGAGTTGTAGTATAAGACCTCCTTAAATGGATTATGACATCTACTTACTCCCTAAATATTGGATATAAGACATTCCTGACATGGATTTACGATTTTCCAGTAGTTATTCCATTTAGATAGGCTGTAAGTTGCATAGCATTCATTCTTAAAACTGACAAACATCAACATTGACATCTTTGAGTTGTAGTATAGGACCTACTTAAATGGAAATGGCATCTACTCTCACTCTCTTTCTATTGGATATAAGACCTTCCTGATACAGAGTTATGACATTACTTTAGCTTCTCTCTTTGGAATAGGATGTAAGTCGCACATCATTCCTCTTCCAAAACCAACATTTTACATTTCTAAGTAGTGGTATAAGACCTCCTTCAATGGAGTATGGCATCCACACTCCTCTTGCTACTAGGTATAATTCTTTCTTGACATTGAATTTTAGTCTTCTTTCTGCTTTTCTTTTTGGATAGGATATAAGCCTTCTAGCATTCCTTCCCAGGATAGACATTTAACATCTTTGAGAAGTAGGGTAAGACCTCCTTGGATGGATTATGACATCTACTCTCTCTCTATCTAACTATTGGACGTAAGACCATCCCGACATGAAATTATGGCATTCCTTTAGTATTTTCTTTAGAGTTGGATGTAAGTCACCAAGCATTCCTCTTCCAATACCAACATTTGAAATCTCTTGATTGTAGTATAAAACATCCTTAATTGGATTATGACATGCACTCTCTATCTAACTATTGGATATATGACCTTCCTGACACGGAGAAATGGCTTTTTTATAATTATTTCTTTGAGATAGGATTTAAGCCGCATAACATTTCTTCTCAAAATCGACAGACCTTGACATTTGATATATTTGGTTTGTAGTATAATACCTCTTTAAATGGATTATGACATCTACTCTTCTTTTAACTATTGGATATTAGACCTTCCTGACACGGAGTTATGGTTTTCCAATAATTATTTCATTGGGATAGGATGTAGGTCTCTTAGCATTTTTTTCCCAAAAACAACATTTGACACCTTTGAAGAATAGTGTAAGTCCTCCTTAAATGGCTTATGGTATCTAATTTCTTTTAGCAATCAGATGTAGGACCTTCCTGAAACGGAATCATGACAGTCCTTCAGCTTCTTCTTTGGACAGGATGTCAGTCAGATAACATTCATTTTCCAAAACGAACATTTGATATCTCTGAAAAATGATGGAATATGGGAATCATTTTCCCTCTTATCATAGGATATATGACATTCCCGACAAGGAACTATGACTTTCATATGATTTATTTCTATGAATTTTTCGTAAGATATGGTATTTTGATTCCCCAGCAGTCTACAATGTTAATGATGGTCGAAAATGCCAAAATATACATCGAAAATTGAAAACGCAATAAATGACAAATAATATTTCTTATGAATGACATCAACATTACATCTCAAATTTTTGAATCAAATCTCTAGTAGAAATCTGAAGCTCTCTTATATATCTCTCTCTTGTTATTGGATGTAAAGCCTTCCTGACATTAGCATTCCTTTAGCATTTTCCTCTAGAAAAGGATATAAATCTCATAGCATTCCTTTCCCGAAAACCAACATACCAACATTTGACTTCTTTAAGAGATAGAATAAGACCTTAAATAGAATATGACATCTATTCTCTCCTGGTATTGGATGTAGGACCTTCTGATCTCTGACAACTGCTTATATGCAACAGTATAACAATAATTTTGATTATAATTTTCACTTATATTTCCTTATTTCACAAACAAAACCAAAAACTTGATCCTGAAGAAAAATAAGAATTTAAATTTTAATTTATATATATTGGGATACTATGTATGTATACGTATCGTTATCAAGTAATATGGGATATTTTGATTAAGACCTAAATATCGAACCCACAGGAGAGATATGTAATATGCACGTTTTGGAAAACTTTCTATTTTTAAAAAGATAATTATTTAAACTAAAGCTATTTTCACAGTAAAGAAAGTTCAAATATTTTTGGTAATTTTAATATTTTGACAAAAATAGTACAAACCTAAAAAGATAACTTGAGTTTTTGTCGAAGAAAAGCATTAAATATGAAATATCTTTCTCCTTATAATGAATCAGTAATAAGTATTGGAATTCTGTTATGGAAGTCTGCATATTCTAGTGTGCCAAATAGGAGCAATAATATTCTTTACCCTTACTAGAGATGTTATAAAGAACATTGGCTAATTTAAAGTTTGAATAGTTCTGAAGACCGGCTAGGCATGAAAGATACTAGCTCTCACTCTAGAGTTCCCTCGATTCTCTCCACCTGGGGCTAACATCTCATATCGGAACCTAAAATAATAAACCAAGTTGGGGGCTCTAACTATACACCCTTCAATAAATATTTCCCATTTTTTTTGCACTCAATCATATTAACTACATTCGTATTCATACAACCTAATGTGATTCTTTCCAATTGTTGACTGAGATAGTATCCGCTCGGTTCTTACATGTTCTCACAACAAATTTTAACATCTGGATTAGCCAAATCAAGAAGTAAATGAAGTGCATGGATTTAAATCATCACAACTTCTTCCAACATTAAAGATCAATACTCTACACAACTTCCATCCAACACTTAATTACTTATCATTTTAAGAAGAAAGATAAAGAAAACTACTCATAATCCATGGAGAAAACAAAACTGCACTTTAGTTTAAAAGTAGAAATCATTGTCAAACCAACAACAAGCCTCAATTAAAACCAAAATTAGTCTAAAACAAAAGATAAAAACTTATCTCAACTCCTCCACCAAACTCTTGAAGTTCATTTGAATCTCTTCTCTTTTACAACACTCTCATTATAAAAATAAAATAAAAAAAGATAAATATGTGGTGCCTGAAAATCTCTCCAACTAAGTCCCCAATTTTTGAACTTTCAAAACTTTCCCAGTACTTTCAGGGCCTCTTTCAAAGTCCTAATCTTCCTTCTTTTATAATTCTCCAAAAGGTGCCTTGGTATCTCTTCAAAATGTGCCTTAATTCAATGTATTGCCCCAAGAGATGCATCATTTAGCAATAATTTTTGTTCCTGGTAGCTGTAACCACCTATTAAGCCAATATGTGCCTCAAAAACCTCTTTAAAATTCACAAAAACTGAATTTACTCATCCAATAACTACCATTGGCACTTAAGTGCGGGGCCTCTAGCGCTTAGGCGTAGCCTTCTCTGTTTAACCAGAGCTTAAGTACTCGATCTGGCGCTTCAGCGCCAAAACACTTTTGCACATTTTTCACCTATTTGCTCCAAATTTGATCCTTTTTCACTCCTTTAAGTAATTTCACCTTTTTACCTGTACCTGAAAGAAAAACACAAAAATACCTTCCATTAAAGCACAATATCTCAAAAATAGGTATGAAAGTGTGTCTAAAAACACTATATATTTTAGGCGTATCAAAATTCCCCAAACTTAAAATGTTACTTGTCCTTAAGTGACACTTCAATCTTTAAAAACTAAATATGTATGATATTTATATGAGTTTCTTTAGGAGTTAAAATTTAGATTTAGAAATATAGTAGTCCAATTTAGAAAAAATATTTAGTACATGAGACCAACTTAAAGTTTTGAAATTTTTAATGTTAAGAATGATGAAAATATGAGTTCCTATCTAATTTAGAAATATTGTATGTCTTCCAAATTCAGAATTTAGTTCTTTTATTATCTCCACTTAAAAATTTTTATTATGAATAATTGTACTTACTATATTATATCTATAAGTTTAAGATTTTCTCAAGTCTTATACTTTAAAAAGATCAAATGTAGAACCAATTTTTGATTAGGCACTAATACTCAAGCTTCTCCTCCCTTGTATTTTCTTCTTTTTCATTTTCTTCTTTTTTTTCTTTTTCTCTTATTTTTTTCTTTTTCTCTTTTTTCTTTTCTTTTCTTTTTAGGCAAGGATTACTATATCTGGATAGACCTTTAATAATTTTGAATTCTACTTTTATTTTCCTAAAGCATAGTCTTAATACAAAACTATTACTTATAAATAAAATAATAGCTTTGAAAAAAAATTTTAATAAAATAAATTTAAGTATTAAAAATAAAAGTCTAAATTTCTAAAATTTTCATAAATACAATGTTTCTTACTAAAGATATTTACTTATATTAATTATTTTCTACACTAAAAACTTTTAACTTTGAGTTTTTCTTCATTACTCAAAATTTCAGCTAAATTCTCTTACTCTTTTCTAAAATCAAATTTTGCTTCCCTAATATAACTTCATATACATGATCAATCTTTCTTTTCAAATCAAATTCACTTGTAGTTCATTTTAGAACAAATAAAATTAAAGTTTTGAAAATATTTTTTATCCCCCCAAACTTAAATTTTTATCAGATTAAACAGTTTAGCATCAAATATATATAAACAAGAATGAAAATAAGAATAATATGCTTGCAAGAATTTTTATAACCTAATGATAAAAGTAATAAACTAAAAACAAAAGTAAAATTAATTTTGATCAAAATTTCTAATATTTTCATTTCAATTCAACATGTAGAGATTCAATAGACTTCTAAACAATGGGTATAAACATAAAAGCAAACTAACACACTAACTTGACTTCACAATCTCAACATAAAAACAAACTCACAAGCATGATAAAAGAAAAGTACAGGGTAGCAGTTTCCTAAGTTTAATATTTAAGACCTAAGTTAGCAGGGTATCTAGATATGGAGGAAATTGCACTCCTTGGTTACCCCTAATGAGGCTCTCCAAAGATGAGTGAAATTTCTCCTCATAATCACTTTTTCTCTTATTATACTTATCAGTATGATCTACAAAACACTCTAAATTTTGTACCCTATCAACGGTATAGTTAATATTATCCATCATCCTCTACAATAATTGATCTTGGGTCTCAGTAGACTCACCTCTAGATGTAGAAGCACATGAGGTAGATGGTATAGATGCAGAAGCAACAGACGTCTCCATTCCATAACTTCAAGAAAATCCTCCTCTCCAACCAAAAATAGAATGCTCAGAATAAGTCTTCACATTCACCTTAGTGATGAGCTTTAGAGGTAACAACACTTCCTCCCAGCTATCATATTTAACTTCAGCCTGCTCACACAAAGATAAGATCAAGGAAGAAAATCTCAGACCTGTAGTAGTAACGACAGTGGAAGAACTGATGATAGTCTGACAAATCAAAGCTCCTATGTTGATGAGCTTTCGTTCTTGGATTCAATAATTTAACATCACTCTCTCTGGTCACTTCACTGAGATGATTTGTTGGTAGCAAGCAAGCAGAAATAAAATAATGCCAGGCCTTTAAAGGTGCACATAACTTTGAATTTGGGAAGTTGACTCTCCTCTCATTAGTGATCTTCCAAAGTCCTCTCCCAATAATCAAGTAAGAAATAATCTCGTCTAACTCCGCTTCAGTTGGACTATAATTTGCATAAAAACATAATGTATCAGGTGGCAGATGATAAAACAAGTTGATTACCTCTGGTGAAAAAGGTACCATCTTTCCTCGAACCATGACTCTATTTTCTTCAGCCTCAGGGAGGTTTGCATAGAACTCCCTAACAAAAGAAATAATCGCCACAGTAAATAAATAGCAGAATCGTTCCCACTTTCAACGAATGATCAAATCCTCTACATCTCCACCTAGATTCATAAAGCACCGCTCCCGAATTAGTTTCCGTGATTGCAACACATCACTGTACCAATCCTGAGCCTTTGAACTAAAAAATTTACTCAAATCGAAAATGCTCTTTCCTTTGCTTCTCTTCATTCTTGGTGACATTCTACAATTTTATAAATTCCAAAAATAAATTCAGAAATCAAGTCTAAATTCCTAAACTAAACTTCCAAAGTATAATCTACACATCCCATGCAATTTTCATAGACTTTTCTCTCACTTTTCACCATGAATAGCGAATTTTTTAATTTCTCCAAATGTGCTCAAAATACATAGTGAAAATCCAAATATTTTGCATAGAAGTAAAACTCTTACCTCAATGAACTTGGATCTAGCAAATTTCACTAGATTCCAGCAAGAAATCTTCACTTTATATGTGCCCTTGCCTTCCAAAATTGCAATTTTGAGAGGTTGAAGGTGACAGTAGGCGTAAAAATGTGGCCAAATTTTCACTTTTAACCATTCGCAAACTAGTTTTCGTGAACTTGCGCTTAAGCATGGGTAAGTGGCGCTTAGACGCCTGCCTCTTGGGTTGGCTCGCGCTTAAGCGCGTAATGTGGTGCTTAGGCCCCAGTGCACGATTTTCAAAATTTTCAAATTAAAGTAAAATACATATTTTCCTAAGTAAACCAACCCTAAATGATCTCATAGCACTTAAATGACTATTTTTAACTTCCTATAACTCCTCTCTTTCTCAAAATTCTCCATAATAACTATTTCAATTTGAGGCTAAAAATAACACAAATTTTCACACAAACAAACTTAAATTAATTCACAAACAAGTATAAATACCTTTAGACACTTAATTCTCACTCCAAATAGTCTTGGATGAGAAAATTTTTCTAAATACAAATACATAACATCATTTCACAACTAAGACATATAAGAAGTTATAATACTAAAAACAAGACTTAAAGACTAAACAACTTGAAAAAAACAACTTCTAACACACAAATTCTAACACTAAACTTAATTCCATTCTTCATTCAAAGGAACAAATTCCTGTTTTCATTAATCTCTCCAAGAATATAGAGTTGATAAAACAGACGGTGGTGACGAGCTCTAATATTATCTTCTTCAACCCACTTCTGCTTTATGAACATCGCCTTATCTGCTTCCTCTATATAACTTATGTGGCTAAATTGCATCTTCAATTTCCATCCAATATGCTCTAGATGTGCATGCAACTCAAGTACCTTGGTCTCCAATAAAGCCATAAGATTCTCAATTTTGTTGATCTTCTCTGATATCCCTTTAATACTAACGGCTAAGAAGTCGTTATACATCTGTTGTGCACTTTGACTAATGAACCTCTTCTTTATTGTTTCTTCCTTCTTCTTCAAATCCATCTCTCATGAAGACATTTTCTCTAAATTTCACTTTCTCTTAAACTTTTTAGGGCTAAAAATGATCTTGGGTGGAATTCCTTCACAAAACCCTTCTATTTATAGGCCTAAATCCTTCCAATAACTCTTAGACCTGTTTAGAAACTGCCTTGACACGTTTTTACAAACTAATTGGTGGTTAAACCTTATAGAATATTAACTTTGCACATGTGTTTAAACTGCCACGCTTAAGCATCGGATCTGACGCTTAAGCACCAGTGCACATTTTTGCACTAGTCAACTTAACATCAAAATTCTCATTCTAACATGTCTTGGTCACTAAATAAAATCTTAAAATCTCTACTAACATATAATTGTTTCAAAAATACTACCCCAATTTTCTTAATCACACACAAAAAAATAACAAAAATAAAAACACAATGATAACTATGGGTTGCCTCTCACGAAGCGCTTAGTTTTACGTTGTCAACCTGACGTAACCAATGCTTATTCTGGTTGACCAAATATCATTCCATCATTAAGTTTATGCCGATCCCCTATAAAATAAGGTTTCAGTCTATTTCCATTAACTTTAAATATTTTCTCAGACTTATGATCTCTAATATCCACAACTCCATAAGGATTAACTTTTATCACAACAAATGGGCCCATCCACCTAGACTTAAGTTTACTTGGAAATAATCTTAATATTGCATTATATAGCAAAACTTGTTACCCTGACTGAAAATTTGTAGTAAGAATCTTTCGGTCATGCCACATCTTCATCATTTCTTTATAAATCTTAGCACTCTCATTAGATTCATTCTTTATCTCTTCAAGCTCATTTAATTACAATAACCTTTTATCATCAGTATCTTTAAAATTATAATTGAACTCTTTAATCGCCCAATATAATCTATGCTCAAGTTCAACTGATAAGTGTCAAGCTTTCCCAAATATTAGCCTATATGAGGACATTCCTATATGAGTTATGTACGCAGTCATATAAGCCCACAAAGCATAGTCAAGTTTGATTGACCAATCCATTTTTGTTGGATTGACAGCTTTTTCCATAATTCTTTTAATTTCTTGTTTGGATAATTCAGACAAACCACTAGTCTGAGGATGATAAGCAGTAGCAACCCTATGATTTATATGATATTTCATTAATAAATTCTCTATTATGGCATTTCTTAAATGTCTTCCCCCAACAATAAAGATTACTCTCGACATCTGAAATCTACAAAATATGTTCATTTTCAAAAATTTTGCAACACTTTAAGCATCACATCGAGGTAAAGCAACAGCTTCTATCCATTTATATACATAGTCCACTGCTAATAGAATATATAAATTTCCAAAAGATGGTATAAATGGTCTCATGAAATTTAATTTCCAAACATCAAATATTTCAACTTCTAGCATATAATTGAGGGGAATCTCATTTATTCTAGAAATATTGTCTACTCATTGAACTCTATCACAAGTTTTGATATAAGCATTAACATCTACAAAAATTGTAGGCCAATAGAATCCAGATTGTAAAATTTTGTATGTTGTTTTATCAAGACCAAAATGTCCCCAAAAATCAAAATTACGACATTTTTAGATAATTTCATAAGTTTCTTCTAATGGTACACATCTTTGAATAATTAGATTCTTTCCTTGTTTATATAGAAATAGGTCATCCCAAAAATAAGTCTTAGCTTTAGAAATAAATTTCCTCTTTTGTTGGTATGTCATTCCATAGGGCATAATATCACTAATAATAAAGTTCACAATGTGGGCATACCATGAAACACACCACTCATTAATAGAGAACAAATTTTCATCTGGAAAATGTTCATTAATTTCTTTTTCAATACAGAGTGGATTTTCTAACTCAAGCCTGGACAAATGATCAGCAATTTGATTTTCAGTCCCTGTTCGGTCTACTATTTTAAAATCAAATTCTTGCAAAAGAAAAATCCAGCTTACAAGTCTAGGTTTAGCATCCTTCATTTGCATTAAGTACTTAATGCCAGAATGATCTGAATGAACTTCACAATGAGTTCCAATTAAATTTGATCTAAATTTATTAAAAATATATACTATTGCTAATAACTCTTTTTCAGTTGTTGTATAATTGATTTGAGTTTCATTAAGAGTTTTACTAGCATAGTAAATTACTTTGAAAATTTTATCATATCTTTGCCCAAAAACAGCTCTTATAGCATAATCACAAAGATATTACAAGATTTTTAAAGTCATATACTATGCTAGTAAAACTCTTAATAATACTCAAATTAACTACACTACTAAAAGAGAGTTATTAGCCATTTTTTATGCTTTTGATAAGTTTATGTCATATCTATTTGGAGCTAAATATGCTATGCATACTGACCACTCAACTATTAAATATTTTATGCAAAAGAGGAATGTGAAAGAAAGATTAGTTAGATTGGTACTTTTGATGCAAGTGTTTCATTTTGTAGTAGTTGATAGGAAAGGACTGATAATCAAACTTTTGATCATCTATCTAGGCTAGAACAGAAAGAAACACTTGATTTGAGAAAAGAAATTAATGAAAATTTTTGTTATGAACAACTTTATGATGTAAAAGGATGGGAAATACCTTGGTATGCTGATATTATGAATTATATTGTTAATGGTATTTTATCCTATGGAATAATAAAACATCAGGAAAAGAAATTCATTCATGATGCAAAATCTTATTTTTAGGATGATCTATATTTGTACAAATAATACAATGATTTAGTAATGAGACGGTGTGTGTCTTATAACAAAATTCAGGAAATTATCCAAAAGTGTCATGATTCTGAATTTAGAGGTCATTTTGGTAATGCTAGAACTGTTCATAAAATTTTGCAATCCAGAATTATTGGCCTACTCTATTTAGATATGTTAATATATAAATAGAGTAGGCCAATATATTTATATATATATATATATAAACATGTGATCGGTGTCAGAGTGTCACCTCCCAAAAGAGCCCTTATAGGTGATGGGCAGCCTAGGAATTAAATACTATTTTTCGGCTCTACACCTAGCCAATGTGGGACTATTTGTCTGTGACATTCTCCTCCACGCAATCACGTGACGCCCTCGTCACGGATCGGCTCCACCGAGGGTCCCACTGGACCATGGAGAGTCCACACACCTGGCAGACAGTAATCTACTCCGATACCACTTGTCACCTCCCAAAAGAGCCTTGTGGGTGGTGGACAGCCCGGGACTTAAATACTGTTTTTCGGCCCTACACCTAGCCAATGTGGAACTACTTGTCCGTGACATAGAGAGTAGGTAAATTTTCAAAAATAACTGAACTACCTCTAAATTTAAATTTAGAAATTGAAATTTTTTATGCATGGGGATTGGATTTTATAGGACCATTTATATTTTTATTTGTAAATTTGTATATATTGATTGCAGTGGATTATGTTTTAAAATGGATTGAAGCAATTGTTTTAGCTCGATGTGATGCTAAGAGTGTTTCAAATTTTTAAATCAAAAATATTTTTATAAGTAATAGAATGCCAAGAGTAATCATTACCGATGGAAGATCCCATTTTATTTATTTTGCAAGGTTGGTGGAAAACTATAATTGTTATTTATTTTGCTTTTATATATAGACATTATATTAAACAATTGCATTATATATTTTGATTTTATATTAGTTTTTTTTAATGCAAGTGTTTAATATAAACTAATGGAAGATCCCATTTTAATTGTTATTTATTTTGCTTTTATATTTTTGTTCGAAATATTTAACATATATTTATATTTGTAATTTTATAAATTTTTTGTATTTGAGAAATTTGATATTAAGAAAATATTTAGAAACATTTTATTTACGTAATTTTAAGGAAGAATTGAGAATTTATTGGATCGAAATCAAAATGACAATTTTTTTGAAATTGGCGCCTGATGCGGTAGATTGGCACCTGAAGCGCCACATTCCAGGTAGCTGGCGCATGGAGCGTCGCGACAACAAAAATGACTTAAAATGTTTCAAAAGGCAGTTTTTAGTAGTTTTTGGTGGGTTCTTCTCCTTATAACTCCCAAAAACTGATTCCAAAGTCCATTTAAGGAGGCAAAATGAGGGAAGAGTTACTAGTTTTCAATTCTTATGGCTTCCCACTCTAAAAATTCTGTGAGATTTGGAATTTTCAATAGAAGAAAGTTCATCAGTTTCGATGTGTAGAAGTTAAATGATCTGGTTCTTGTGAAGAAGAGGCTAATCAAGGAAAGGGGATTTGTGAATCAAGGATTCAACACACCAAATACTTGAGTGGAAGAGCTTATTGCACAGAGACACTGAGAAGTCTTTTGCTACACTACTGCCACCATAGTTTTATTTGTGGTGAAAGAGTTTTAAGCAAATAATCATTGAATCAACAAAGGAATTGTATAAGTGTGAGGCAAGTTTGTGCAATTCACTTCTTCAAGAATAAATGAGATTTTTATGGTTGAAAGTGTTCCTATTTGCCATTATGCAAATTTTACCCCTACAATATATAATATGAATGAACTCTATCGATACCTTACGGATGAAGATGTAAATTGGGAGGCCAGAGATAATGAAATTGTATGTTTTCTTCAATATTGTTGAATCCTGCATCTAAGGTGTGATTTTTCTTTATTGCATCAAAATTACTCCCCACTATGAAAATCAGTAAAGTAACTAAGGATAGTACTATTCTGAGTTATTGTATTCAAACTGGAAAACCTGTTGATATTGGTGCAATAATTGTGAAATCGGTTTTGAGTTTGATTGTCAATGGGTCTGCAACTAGAATGGGACATCCATCCATAATTTTCCTACTATGCAGTGAATTGCAAGTACCTTATGAGAGTTTAAAGCAAGTGCTTCTCCCTTGGAAGCCGATGGACCCAGAAGTCTATTGCAACTATATTAGAATGAGAGATGAGAATGATATGAATGTACTAATGGATCAAGCATCCTAGAATTCATCAACTATTCAGTCTTACTTCAGTTTGAACATACTTTTAAAAAGGAACAAGAAGATAGACAATGTGGTACAAAACCTTATGCATGTAATTGAGAATGTATCTAAAATGTTGGATCATCTAAATTGGAGGCTAAAGGAACATTTTGAACATACTAAACGTGTTGAAGATGGTTTGTTACATATGTTCAAGAAACAAGCATGGATTGAGGGAGATTCAACTGATGAATTTTTTTATTGACCCTTCTACAACTTGTACGTGCACTATCAATCCATGAGATATTTAGGAGAACGAGAGGGAAGAAGATGTTTGAACTAACATTATGCACGAAATGTTTTGTCTATTACTGCTTGTTTTAGTTATATTATTGTGTTGGATTGCATTTACTTTCATTTTTGAACTCTATTTATGTTTTTGTTTGGTATTTCAATGTTTTATAATTTAGTGTTAGGATGTTTGGTTTGCTTTGGACACTGAATTAGATTTTTGTTGGCTTGAAAAATTATTAGTTTGTAATAGCGCAGATTTTATATATAAAAGTGAGTTTAGTGTTGTTTGTGAAATTTACGTGTTAAAGTAGTGTTTAATTATGAGTACAAATGTTTATTTGACTTAATAAAATGTTGATGTAAAGGGGTACATACAAATTTCCTCAGAAAGCAAAATCTGGAAAAATTGAGGCATTGGCGCCTGAAGCGTTAGTTGACAGAGAGTTGACACTTGATGTGCCAGAATTGTCGCCTCAAGCAAAAAATTCCCAAAATTGCTAGAATGCTTAAAAACCACAAAATCACTTAATAAAACTTCATTTTTACTGCTTGGGTCGTCTCCTACCTCTAAACCGTGACCTAGGGCTTCACATTGTGCGCGTTAGAGAAGATTTTGAAGGCTAAAGATCTTAGATTTCATTTTCTCTTAGTAAGATCTTCACATTAACCTAAAAAAAAATTTTTCACCATAGATTTTTCTTACATTATTGAAGATCCAAAATTTGGGAGTTTTGATGTAAAAGCTTGAAGAAAATCCAGAGTGAAAAATTTCTTACCAAAAAATTTTACTTGGGGAGTTAGATTTTTTTTTGTGATTTAATTGGATTTTCATAGAAGTTCAGATGGCTCCACAAGTAAGGATAGGGAAGTCGATAGGAGATTTTGTCTTGAGGAAATTTATCAATTTTAAAGCCCAACATTATTATAAAACTCAAATGGAATCGAGAAAACTGATCCAGTAATAGGCGTTTGCTAACATCAGTAGAAAGATTGAGAGGTTGATCACAGCGAGAAATGGGGGAGAGTTTTTGCTACTTCACTGCAGCAGCAAATGTGCTTATGATTCTGGAGTTTTATGTCAGCTTGTGGTTCACCACTGACGATTACATCCTTGTGAGAGGTAAGCAAGTTGAGTTTTCTAGATATAGGATCAATGCATTTTATGGGCTGAGAAATGCATTTCAATGTGAATATGCTACATTTTTTATGTCTGATTCAACACTGATGAAGTGATTGCCTTTCTAACTGATGGAAGAGGATAATGGAAGATTAAAAAAATAATAAAGTTAACTTCTCCGCTCCTATGATGACTATTCAGTCAAAGGTATGCCACCACTTCATCTTTGCGGAATTACTTCCAACAAATCATCTAAGCGAAGTAATGAAGGATAGATCTGTGCTAAGCTTCTGCATTTAGATAATGAAGGCAATAGGTGTTGGTGCTCTTATATTTCATCATGTTCGGGGTATAGTTAGTAGTGCTACAACTAGTGATTTGGGTTACCCTGCTCTGTTTTTCACTTTATGTGAGAAATCAGGAGTAGAGTCACATAGAAATGAGAAAAATCCGCAGCCACAAAATCCTATTGGAAAGCATACGGTTCAAAGAGTTGAATCATTTGTTGAGTACAGGAGTGGAGGTAGTGATAGACCCTTTACATCAGCTGTAGGGGCATCTACTTCTCACTCAGCTTCACTTAAAAATATTATGGAACAGCTCATGATTCAACAAATGGATATTGTTAATATGCATAATATGATTGGAGGAATTGAAGAAAGGAATGCTTACAATGAAGAATATAAGCAGAGGAGAGTTCAACTTGATATATCTTATGAGGAACCTATGGTTAGATATCTTAGGAGTGAGTTGTGAAATTTCTAACTTGCCCAAGATTCACTCCTTTTGTTCTAGATCATGAAGAAGAAGAAGAAGAAGATGATGAGGAGGAGGAGGAGGAAGACGATGAAGATTGATATTTTAGTAGTTTGTTTGCTTGATTTTTGTTTATTCTTTTTATTGGTTGTTGTTTGTTGTCATTAAAAACTATAATAGTAATAACTTTAATTGTAATGATGTGTTGTGGACCTAATTTGAAATAGTAAATGTAGATTTTTACTTTTTTTGCATTTTTAGTATTTTCATTTTTTGTTTCAATTTTTACTTTTTAGAAAATCCTTTAAAATATTTACTTTTTCTGCATTTTTATTATTTTCACTATACGTAGATTTTTTCTATTTTCATTTAATGCTTTAAAGCATGTATGCATTTTTAAAGTTAGTACCTGTAGTATGCCAGAGCCTAGTTTCATGCTCAAAAATCCTTTACAGGTTAGTTTTTATTTTTATGCGTTTACTATTTTCTTTTACCAACTAAATTTTTTACTAACACATTTTTAAATTACTTAAAAATTTAAGTTTTGGGCAAAAGAAAACTTTCTTTTAATAAGATGTAAACAAAATTTTATTTGTCCTCAATTAACTATATTTTTAAAATTAATTTAACATGACTTGGGATATTAAGATTTAACTTTAAACGACTATACTTATGTTTGTAAATATTATGGTAAATTTAGGTAAAAGTTTCTAATAATGAAGGTCAATTTTTAAGTTAAAGATGTTTAATGTGATAAGATAAGACTATGTTTTTCTAGTTAAAGTAAAGGAAATTGTATTTTTGAAGTATTAAGAGTTTTATAATTTCATGTAAGAAGAAAAGAATGTAACTTTATAAAAAATCATAAACTAATATGAATTTATAATGTGAAGGAAGGTAAAAAGTTTTGACTTTAAGAAGAGGATAGTGAAGTTCAAAATTATTAATGGTCATCTAGATATAGTAATCCTCACTTGAAAAAGAAAGAAAAGAAAAGGTTGAAAAGATCCTGAATAAAAAAAAGAGAAAAGAAAAAGGAGAAGAAAAAGAGAAAAAAAAGGGAAAAGAAGAGAGAAAAAAAGTGAGTGAGGAGAAGCTTGAGGAGATGCCTAATAAAAAATTGGCTTCACTTGAATTAACTTAAGAAAAATGTTTAATTAAATTTTCTAAACTTGTATTGGTGTATTAATAGCATTACTAGTAAAGTTCTCATGAAATTCTTTTCATGTGAATGTTCTAAGTATCCTTGATATGACAAATTATAATTCTTTGTAAAAAGAATAGATATTCAAAAATCTTAAATTTGATTACTAAGTACTCTTAGATACATAGTTTGAATCGAAGTTATTAAAGGATTTTCTTAAATTTTACAATTTTATTTATTTAAACTAAAGTATAGAAGTTGTAAGTTAATCTCTATCCTAAGTCTGTAGTAAAAGTGTCATATGAGGACAAGTAACATTTATGTTTGGGGGATCTTGATACACCAAAATAATATGTTATTTTAAGTATACATTTTATACTTATTTTTTGTGACATTGTAGTTTAAAGAGGGGTATTTTCATGTTTTTGTTGCAGGTATATCAATTTTAGGCATTTGGAGCAAAAGTAGCAAAAAGGACGAAATTTGGAGCTAAAACAACAAATTTAGGGATTATGGCGCATGTAGTGCCACTTTATAGAGAGCTGATGCCTAAAGCGCTATTTTACAGGGAGCTGGAGCCTGAAGTGCCAGAATTAGCACCTGAAGTGCCATTTGGCAGAAAGCTAGCACCTGATTTAGCGTCTGAAGCGCCAAAACCCAGAAGAACGCGATCTTAAGCAAGTTGGAGCCTGAAGCGTTAGAATCAATGCTTGAAGCATCAAAGACAACTTTTTGCAGATTAAGGCAGTTTAAAACAAATTATGAGTGAATTCTGAAAGGGAAACTTGTTCTAAATGCCCCATGGAGCGATTCAATGCATCTAGACAATTTGGAAGGTTCTCTTTTGGAAGAGATATGTCACTTGGATTAATAGACATGTCTTTTGAATTCAAAAGGGTTGACTTTTGGAGAGAATTTTTAGAGGAAATTTTGATTTCTTTTTGGAGTGAGGCAACCTCTAATAAAAAAGAGGGAAGTCTAGGGCTTGAAGAAGGGTGTGAAGGGGGCTGAAGAGAGAGAGCGGCATGAGATAGAGAGAGGAAATGTCAAGGGCTTAGATATTTTCTTCAAGGATTGTAAGAGAAGAGGGAAGGTGAGAGATTTCTTTTTGATTACAATTCTAAGAGAGAATTAAGAGTGCTTGTCAAAAGGGAAAGTGCTTGAAGAGAACTTCTATTGATTTGCTTGGGAAGGATTGTGAAATAAGTTGTGTTCTTTTATTTCTTTATTTTATAAACTTATTTTTATATAGGAAATCCATGTTTTGTCGTATCTTTCTCATGAATTCTAAGTAGTCTTCTTTATCCTTCTCCCTACTTTGAGATATGGTTTTGTGAAGATTTGATTTTGCTTTATACGGTTTTAAATGTCAATAATTTGTGATGATTTGAACTCCAATCTTCATTTACTTTTTGATATAGCCAATTGAAATTTTAAAATGTATTGAGAAATATATGTTCCAAAAGGACTATGATTTCTACAACATAGGGATAATCACATTTAATTCCATGAGAGAGGATGCATCCATGGGGTTACGTGCAAATAAATAGAGAAAAATACTTTGTTGGATGTAGAATTGGAGATTTTAATGTAATAGATTAAAATCCCCACTTTTGTCTAATTGATTAGAAACTAATGCGAGATTGTTAGCCCCTAGGTGAGGGAGTAGTGGGAACTCTAGAGTGGCAGTCAGTATCCTCCCAGCCTAACCAAACTCTGGATTAGTCAACGTTCTTTATGCCTTTGAAGATTGTAAAAAATAAGGTATATATTATTTAGCACAAAATAATATATATATATATATATTAAAAAAAAAACTTCTATTTCATTAAAGTTTCAGATACAATTATTAGATGTAGAACCTCTAACAGGTCACCCTCTAATAGAAAAAGAAGCAAAGAGGGGGGAAGAGAAAAAACTTTAGCTTCAGCAGTTGAGAGGCCTCTTCTAGCAAGCCAGTTTGCAGGGCAATTTCCTTCACTATAAACAAAAGAAGTTTTGACCATAAGAGATGATTTAATAGAATTGATCTTCTATAGCCATGAGATAGTCTCTAAGAGGGTGCTTTAGTATCATTTAATATCATCAGCAGTCTTGTGTTGTCCACCTCCACCCACAAGTGAAACCAATTAAACATACAAGCCAGCTTAATTTCCTAGTAGACTGCAATCATTTCAGCCTCCAAGGCCTCTTCAACCATTGTGTGAGAAGAAAACCAAAGTAAGCACTTACCATCTTGGTTCCTGAACACTCCTCCCACCCTAAAGCCAGGATGAGATAAGCTTCCAATCTGTATTCACCTTAACAAAAGGCTGTAAGTGAGGTCTTCAATGTACTTTAATGATTTTGGGTAAGGGGGTAGGATCTGCCACTTTTAGAGTGCATCTGTGGGGGAAGGGCTTATGTTTGATCAATTTAAGTAGGTAGGAAATACAGTACCTAACCACTTGGCTAGCAGAGGCTTTACCTTCCTCAAATTTGATATGATTTCTTGCCATTCAGACGAAACAGAAGACAATGGCTCCAGACTTAGCTACATTCCAGCTATTCCAACAGGGATGCAGATTGAGTCGTTATAAGTTTAGGGTGTTCAACAAAAGTAGCTTAGTGAGCTCTCTTCATACCTGTTGTGAGAAACTGCATTCAAAGTATAGGTGGGAGATAGATTCCTCAGTAGATTGATATAGCCAGCATCTAGATGGGCCTCTCTGGCCTTTCATCTTCAGGATGCCATCAGTTGGAATTAATTTTAAAAAAATCCTCCAGCAGTAAAATGACATAGAAGGGGATAACAATATGTTCCAAATGGTCCCTCCCCAAAGAACATCATTCCATCTATTTAGTTTGAAAAAAATGAACTTTGTGATGCTTTGATTGGAGCTAGCTTGCCACTTAATTTTATCCTGCCTTGTTTTATCAAACTTCACAGTAGAGATGTTCAGAGTAAAATAAACCTCCAACAAAGAATTATATTTGACCAAGGACCATTGATCCCCTTCCTAACAACCAGCAACCCTGAGGTTTTGATTAAGGTCAGTAGAAATGGGTTGCAACATCTCCTTTGGACACCAGTGGTTCAGCCAAAAAATTAACTTTTCCCCGTCCAAGGTCCCATAAGAAAAGTTCTTCAGCCATGCTTCTCACTTTCAGCATGTTGATCTAAGTCTTAAAGTCATCTGTCTTTCTATTGACCAGATTTGGATGGTTTGCTCTACAATATTTCCCCAATATGATTTGGCCCATAACAAATCTTGCTGCCTAAATTCGATCTAGATCTTACAAAGTTTCACTTGTTGTAATTGTTTCAGCCCTTAAACCCCAGACCTCCAGCAGTAATTGGTTTAACAATTTTTTGCCAACTTGCCCAGTGAAAATGTAATCTTTGACCTGACCAAAGGAACCTGTTGAATAACCTTTCCATTTGCTGTTGTGTACTCTTCTTCATTTTGGTCAAAATTAACACACTAAATCTACCTGCATCAGATGTCTTAGCGAGCAATGTTAGTTATTACATCATGATTAGCTTGTGTTTGTTTTGTTAAGATTCCAAAGGATCTAATAGGTCGATTTGGGTTTTTTTTCTTTTCTTAAGACCTATTTTAAAATATGAAAAAATTAATTTTTTATTACCCATATGCATCATTTTTTAAAATATAAGTTTGAAATTATTTGCATCCTTATCTCAAACAATATATAAGCTCAATTTTTTAAAAGGTCTTGTTCATACAAAAATGTGCATCTAGGGACACCTATTAGATTCTTCAAATACTTAGGATGGGGTTGAGGTCAGCGACCCCATCAAAAACATACATCAACCTTTTTACCTTCACTATTTGCACACACTTAAAAGATGTGACTAGGACACTGTCTTTCTAGATGCTTGCTAGACTAGGACTAGGATGTAGCTAGTTTTTTCATATGTCTGGCTATTGTTCCTTGGTTTTTTCCCAGACAAGTCATTTTTGGGTGCTGCATTGTGTGTTTACTGGGTTCTTACTCAAGGAGGTGCTTACTCATTAAAGACAACACATTTTGTGCAGGTGCTTGCTTGGTTCTCCTTCCACCGTACATGACTTCTTTCCAATGCATGTTATAACATGTACCAACTTTACTATTTTGTCGGTTGACTCTTTATTTTATACTTTTTATCTTGTACTATTTAAATATTTTATGTAGAGTCTATATCAAAAATGAGGTATGGGCATGGGTTCCAAGTTGGCCGACTAGTGGAACCACATGACTGGGACAAGACGCAACATGCTCATACTATGTAACTTAGTTTTGAATACTCTTTAATGTATGACATTAGGACCAGACATGAATTTATGATGACTGACTGCATTTTTGCTTCTATGGGATATGTTGCCGACCCAACAACATTCGATCTTTTATTCATTATGTTTGACTTTCTTTATATTCCTATTGTTTGCATGTGAATTACACTTTCTTGATTGTGGCTTGTCTGGAAACTATGCAAAAAATGCAATTGGGTCTCTATATAGACCAAAAATTATAACTTGTCTCGAAATGCTTAATAAAAGATTGAAATTTAGTAAAATTTAAGTATTAAATATCTCAACTTTTCAAAATCTTTTTTACATTCCTACATGGCTTCGAGGCCAAATTTAATTCAGTTTGCATAGCATGGGCATAAACCAGGTCATACTAATAGAAGCTCCACATTAGGACTTGTTAGCTCACTGCATCATACTTGCATGTTTTGGGGAGAAGCCTCGACGTTTCTTCAATCTACTTGGATAAGCACAAGATTTCTAGTTAGGTGTTTGACTTTCTACGCTTAGTGTGTTCAAGGCTTCCCCAACCCAGACAAGGATAAATTCTTAATGAGAGTGTCTTAGCTTTATAGTCATATCTCTCTTTCACTTTCTATTCCAACAGCTTCCTCCCCACTTTTGCAGGTGTAAGTCCCACCTCTATTTTTTCTACTTATAGAGGGTCATAGGGCTCAGAGTTTCCTTCTCTTTATCTTACGGCTACCAAGATTCCCTTAGATGATGCAACTCATAGATTTTTGTCAAGGGAGCCTTTGATTGGTTCGATTCAACTACCTTCAAGACCAAGTAGACTTAGGATCTCAATAACTTGAGATGATAGATCCATGGTATCTTGACGTGTCTAGCTTAACCGGATCATGATTCCTATTTCTTCTGTTGATATGCCCCATTTGAGCCCTGTCATTCTTTTGACATGTCGTTGATGTCATTTTGTAGATCCTGATTGCAGACAAGTCGTAGTGCTTTGGGGTATAGTGATTCACCCTCTACCCTTAAGGCTAGGTAAAGCCTAAAAGCATAGTGTGGACCCTATGGTATGACCCAATTATTTCACAGGCCTTGATCACCATGAGACATTATCCATTCATGATCAAGAGAAACTCGTTGTCTGCCCTTATGGCTTAGCGTGAGCTCATGTTCCATCTAACACTCCTATGAGAGAACCATCCTTTGAGATACCCCTTTACTAGTAATCATTTGAATGTAAATAAGATTTTATTAATCGAGATTATTTTTGGGCATCACCTAAGATGTAATTAACCATAGGGATACGTCCCCTAAGGATTTTCTTTTAACCGCATAACAAAGATGTTCTTTTTGGTTCTCTAGTTATGGGCTGCTTATGTATAGATTTTCTTCATGAATGATGCATTTCAAGGTGTTTTGATTCGATCTTGTTCTTGACATACACTCTTGACCCATCACATTAAGTTTACCTTAAGTAAGTTCTCTGTGTTCTTTTTTAAATTTGTCCGCCTAGTTTTTATCTTATGTTCCTCATTTTCTAATCCCTTCTCTTGTTTGAATGGTTTCAACTATCAAGTAAGACGGCTCTTTGGAAGGTAAGTCCTATGATGATGATTAAGCAAGCTGGCAACTCCGAGTTTACAAAAATAGACAAACCATTGTCTTACATAAAAATGGCTTATTATATTCATTCAATAAACTCAAACACACAATAATAATATTACATCGTTGATTTTCTTCGTTAACATCCATATATACATTCATAAATAAGTAATGAACCCATAGACATGAATTATATAATAATGTGCAAACAATAGTATTCATTGTTCACCTGCTGATGTTATTTTTTTCCTCCACTGTCCTGATGAAGATGAACTTTTAAGAGAACAACTACAAGGTTTGCATGACAATTCAACAGGATCATCAGAGTTGCCTTCATCTTCATGAATTTGACTCCCATTTACTAAGCTTTCAATAACTTGGTGGCTTGGTGTACAAGCATGGACTCTCATGCAAAAACTATACCAAAATTTAGATCAAGCTTTTCTTCCTATTCAGGATCTAAACCAACAAATCTATTTTGTTTCTTCATGAAAAACTTATAATAATAAATAACATAAGTTTGAATATTAGATACTTAAACAAATGTGTTGAGAAAAACGATGAATAAGTTTTACCTCTCTTTTCTTTCCAGCACTCGACCTATGAATTAATAGTCTTTTTAGTTGTCTCAACCTAGCCCAGTTGCACCTTATTTTAACTCATTTCACACCTTCCAATCAATTTTGTAGTCATCTCATTTATTTTTAACTACGCCCTATCATATTGTTTCCTAGTTGACTCCTTAAACTTTTTTATTATATTGTGTCACCACTCTTTATTAAAATACGTGGTAAGTTGATTGCCCGCATCACCTCAATCACATTCAAGCATATATCACAAAATATAATTTTAATCTCTCCATCTCTCTCCTTAGTAGCACTTGTAGCATCTTCAAATTTTTCCATCATCAAACTATGTAATATGAAGGGATTATTTACAATGTCACATACATAGCAATCATTAAAGAATTATGTCTTTCATTAGAAAAGGATAAGTAATACGGTAAAAAGAAGCATTTGCACATCACCTTAAAAGACCAACAATTTTTTTGCTCTTGATTTACATAAATACTAGTCAATACTTAGGAGTTTACATATATAACACTTAAAATTTAAATAACTTATGCGTGAACAAGTGTATTTCACTTTTTAAACTTTAAAATAATAGTATTTTTAATAGTACACAAAATTTGCGTGATATGTATGTAAATGCTCCAAGATTTAAATATACGTGGACATTAAATACATACACAACCACATAAACCAACAAAACAAAAAATTCTAAAGCAATGTTATGTGAGGAAAAATAGAGGTCAACAACTACTCATCCAAAGCAATGCAAGAATTATTCCTCACTTAACCTTCAATAATACCTAAACATTCTAAATTTTCAGATATACCACACAATTTTGAGGTGTTTAAATATGTAACACCTAAAAATACCACACAACGTCAAACCTTACACTCATGGAAAACATTCATATAGTTAACAATACTTCATCCCCAACCACAAATTATACGTAACATCAATTGTTGCATGAAAATGATCATCTCCACAATACATCTTCCCCATCTCAACATTCAAATAGTTTCATTTTCAGACATACCACATAATTCTGATGTTTTTACATATCAAAAAAACTAAAAATACCACAATTCCTCATCATTAGAAATCTTTCTCAGCCATGATATGTGAGCAAAAACGGAGATACAAATATCTCATTCAAAGCAAATGAGACTTTCACTAATACCTAAATAGATGAAATTTTCGGAAATACCACATAATTCTAATGTATTTACACATGAAGCAATTAAAAATACCGCACACTCATGTAAGACATTCTACAAGAAATATAAGTAATACTAAATGTTAAATAAAAATGACTTAACCATGAAATGCGTTCTAAGGACATCCTCCCTAATCAATAACAGAAATTTGTTAGGGGATCATACCATGGTCACAGCAACAGCCAGAAAAATCAAAACACAATCTAAGGAGATAATACCGCAATCACAAAAGAAATAGAAAAATAAAAAGATTACATCACGATTATAAAAAGAAATAAATAAAATATAACAAGACAAAGTAAAGTGAACACATTCCTTCACCCCATCAACCCAACACCATGCCATACTTCACCTAAGCATACCAAGTAATATCGAATGCTCAAGTGAACAAAAAACCCTAAATGTTAGCGAACATCTCAAACTAAAAATTTCAGTGAAAATCTTTCAAAGAAACTCCAATCAAAGCTATTCACATGAAGGAATGAGATTAAAGTAGAGAGAGTGAGAGAGATAGATGATAGTTTAGGGTTTCATTGCATCTCATCAGTAGTCGAGTGCAACAGTAGAGATCAACCACAATCTTGTGCAAAAAGAACAAGACTCGCACTAATATATTTTTCCCTAATTGATCCTACAATGGGGACAAAAGGGAGGAATTAAGTGGAAATTGGAAGATAAAAAATTAGAAGAAAAAAGGCCTTATCCAATGGAGCTTGCCAAGGATCGCCTCTCGTTCGCTTGCTGCAATTCACTGCCACGATTGGGAGTCTGCGACACCCCTGCCACACTTGCGGCTCTCAAGCAAAACGAACTGACCATACAATTTGTGAACGCACCGTCAGCCCAACACACAAAACAATACTTTGACAAAATTTCATTAAATTTATCAACATAAATTTTAAATCTTTTCGTTTTGGTTAAAAAATAAAAAAATTTAAATTTAAATTAATTATTTATATATTATAATTATCTCACAATGATTCCAAAGAATTTAAAATGGGCCATTACAAACAAACCAGTGGAAAATTGCTATTTACAAATCAGTCAATCTCTTTCATTCATTTTTAAAATTGTCGATCAAATATTAAAATTTATCATAAAATCCCAAATTGTTTTTTTTTTCATTTTTATCAAATTCTCATGAGTTTGGCAATTGGAAAAAATATACAGTTGATTAATTTATAAATATCAAATATTTCGAAGCAACCGTATGTACTCATCCCTTTATAAACTTCACCTGGCCCCCATGCTTTCTGTGAAAATAGCGCTCCTGTTTATCCTTATTTTTCTCCCCCAAGTCAGGATTATGTTATATTATTCCACCAAGGGAAGCAAAATCTTGCGATCCAACCAAAATGATGAAAACAATTATAATCCGAATGAAGTAAAAATATTGCGATCCATCAATCAAAATGATGAAAGAAATTATAGTTAAAATAACCGAAATCTTAACTGAGGCATATTACACAAACATATTTCTTCAAAAACCAACTTTTATTCAGGGCATCAAAGAGCTAAGAAGAAGGAGACGAGGCAGATGCCCGCGAATCGACAGTCTTGAACGATTCATGCAGCCGCCTGAGCATAATCTCATCCCTGCTCCACTCCGCCTCCGGGGCGCTTACAAAATGCGCATAGAGCTTATTCCCCTTGCAAGTTACCGCAATCAAACTATGTTTTCCGGCCCCATCAATCTCATACGAATAATAAACCTGGCCGTTACCATCCCGCCGCTCCTCCGACCGCACGCTGTCCGCTCCAGCGATCTGATCTTGAAGAGCGACGTCGGACAGGGCGAGGTTGCCAAGCACAGTATCGACGGGAGCTAACCCACGGATGTCTGATAAAAAAGTGAGGTACTCGCGCTCGCTGCGTTTTTTTGGGTTGAAGAACTCGCTATCGGTTCCATTAGTTCCTTTCTCGACTTTGGAGACAAGCCGTTCTTTCCATCCGTCGGGGACTTCGTAGGTGTACTCTGCTGTGTCCTGTTTGCTCGCGTTACCTCCGTAGCCTCCATAGTTGGCTGCGCTTGCTGCTGTGCCGTAGTAGAGGTGAAAGGGGTAGTCTGAGGCGAGGGAAAGGGGAAGTGGGGAGAGGGAGATGGATGCGGCGGCTGCGAGGGGGATTAGGGAAGTGGCTAAGTGGGGCAATTGGGGTTTGGCGATAAGGGGTTTTGGTTGAATGTTTGATTTTGGAGCGGATGGAGGAGATGATAAGGTGGCGGAAGAGAGCGCAGCGATGGAGGAGAAGGTGGCGGACATCGTCGCCGGCGAGCTGTTCAAGGGGCGGGAAAGGATGATGACTGAGTGGTGTGGATTACATCGGGTCGATATCCACTGAGCTTGGATCGTGTGACCGGAAGGTAAGCTTACTACCCTTACCTCAACTTCTAATTAGGGAAGCACTTGTGTCAAACAACCTCTTCGCAAATATTATCAATTTTTAAAAGTTAAATTTATTTAAAATTTGAGATACGTAAAGACATGAGAGTTGTGTGCTAGTTGTAAATTTCCCATTTTAATAGAATGAATGGGGAGCACAAATTGAATGCTTACAAAATTTTAATTTTATTTGATGCCTTATCCTCTGGCTGGACTATGCGAAAGAATATTAGGTCAGGACTCCGGATACATCTCGAGTCCAATAGGGGGGGAGCCACGTATAAAATGGGTCTACCGCAATACACTGTGATTGATCCACTTTACACGTGACACCTCCTATTGAATTTCGGATGCATCCGGAGTCCTGAGATAATATTTTTTGCATCCGAAGTCCCGAGCTAATATTTTTCTGCCTAAGCTTTCCCATTACTTCTTTGCTATGGAATTTGGAATCGGTAGCTATGTTTGATCAATCCGATTTTTCTTTTTCAGTTATTATTTTTTTGCTTGTGTGATATAATCCCACCTATTCTCTTGAATTAGTCATTCCCTGCTAACTTTCCTTTTTTGCTGAAGCTTTCTTGCCAACTTTATTTTCTTCTCTTTTTCATTGAAGCGTTTTGGTAGCAACTTGTAACATGCATTACCTTACCTTATTATTTTCCCAGCAAGGACGAAGATATCCACCATTGGTAATTACGACATTAGAAATATCATATTACTCTTACATGGGATTTAGGATTGGTAAAAAGTATTAAAAGCCGGTGAAACAAAAGATTTAATTTTTTTTCATCTGGAAGTTTTTAAGGGGGAAAGATGCCCTATTAAAATAATCTAACTAATACAATAGGTGTCCTTCCTTGTGACTGAATTAGATGTCGTTACAATGGATTGAACTTGAAATCATGGAAGATGTCTCCTACTAAGGTTATATGAGAGATTTAAAGGTGTTATTGTGGTAGATTGGCAAATGTTGAACATTAATAATAAACTCTAAGAAAAATTTACACCAATGGGTGTTGGAGTTGAAGTGGTGTGATCTTTTGTATGAGTGATTAATTATGATCAATCAATAGATAATGGGGCTCTTCCAAGATGTTAGAAGAGTATGGAAGGGTGCTTTAGGCCAATTAGATGGTGGAGCTATTTGGATAAGAGTCTTGATGGCCTAAAGAGTCAATTCAAATTTTATGTCAAAAACATGATCTTTAACTTCAATCATCATGAACTTTCATCATAATAAACAAAACAAAATGAAATAAAAAAATGAATTGAAGTGGAGGATATCAAAATTGGATATGGAAGGTTATATAATTCTTGGTTTTTTTTTTTGTATTTTTCAATTAATTTCAAGATTGGTACAACAAAGTCAATCTTTGGATAGAATGTGATAATTTAATTACATGAATTAGAACTTTTTCCACAAAACTTCAAATGACCTGACCTTATATTAAAATGAAAGATAATGAAGCCTACTTTTAATCTTGAAAGTTTCAAATATTTTAGATAAGTATTTTTAATGTTTTGATGGTGGGTGGGTAGGGGGTGCTACTTTATCACACAAAGATAAGCAAACTTAAAGTGAAAGTT
This sequence comes from Phalaenopsis aphrodite, assembly GCA_003013225.1. Taxonomy (NCBI): domain Eukaryota; kingdom Viridiplantae; phylum Streptophyta; class Magnoliopsida; order Asparagales; family Orchidaceae; genus Phalaenopsis; species Phalaenopsis aphrodite. The sequence continues at coordinate 541,955 of NEWO01000379.1, forward strand.
AAAATTGAAAAAAAGACTTTAAGGGCATATTAGGTGTATTTGGTATGAGAAAATTATTGAAAAATTATGGAGAGTAGAGAGAGATGTGCACAAAACTAAAATTATTTCTTTATGAATTTTCGTCGAGTAAATATGAACCTAAAGGAGTCTGAACAAAAATTAGGTCAGTGAAACCCTAATTCTTAGCTAACCCTTAGGATTGAATTTTGATTGAGAATTTTTTGAAATTTGTGCGTGAGATTTAGTAACAACATAAATTGGATGTAATACAAAACTCCAAAAAAACCAAATAAATATTTGAAGAGAGAATAAAATTACCAAAAATAAAGTTCACCAGCTTGCTTATGTGAATAGAGGATGAATGATCATCAAATCCTCCAAAATTTGGCTGACCATCATACAACCAACGGTAATGGAGACCCACTCCAAAATTACTTCAAAAGCACACTAATTCATTATGTAAAAATAAGAGTCTTTGAAAAACAATACAACACGCCCTTTCAGGGTAGGAGGGAATTGGTGTCCCCTCTCCATAACCACCTCATGACCACAACTCATTTTGATTACATTTCATATTTTCACATGGAAAATGACTCCCAATCATAAATGTTGACTTATGATCGAAATTCTTATGGCGCATGTTCACAAACTGTGAAAACAACTCATTAACTTACACATTATACATCCACATAAAATATAACACCTAATTATTTAGAAAATATTTTAAAATATGAAAGTGTCTAATGAGTTAATAAGTATTCTTCTTGTCTTGATTTCTTATACTTGGACCTCTTGGATGTGTGGTAGCTCTCTTAAATTAAGCTCTAGTAGTAGGTCCACCTTCTATACATATGGACCCCTTTTTGTGCCTTCATGATGAGTCACATCATTTCAATCATACCCTAATGAACTATTTCTTAAGGAGTTAGGGTCAAAGTTTAGATCCGGTGCTAACCAATGAAGTTCACCCTATGTCAGTAAAACGTCTTCGCTTGGTAGTTTGTTCTTCTACCTAATAAAAAAATCTTTGAGCAGTATCCCCATCTGAAAGTGCCTCAATTGTAACAATGTTCTTCACTTCAAAGAATGTGGGCTAGATAGGTACCTAAAAATGATTTTTATATCCTCTTGTAATTAGGTGAACCCTTTAAAAGAAATGAAGTCTTCCACATTAAAAACATTACTGATATACATGAGGGGGTTATTCAGAGATAGTCTTAGTTGTAAAACTATAAAAAAATACTTATTATCTATGAACTTATTCCAATACAAGCATAAAACTAATTCAGAATGTAATTAAGTCGTACATTCCATGCTAACTTGTAGATTGATTATTATTACATTCTCATAAGAAGAACAAAAAGATTCATAAGACTATGAAGGTGTGCAGAAGCAACTATTATGTTTAAAACATTCATATGTTTTAGCCTGTTGATCGTTAGATCCTGATACCATTTTTTGTGCCATTGATGTCTTAGCTTTTTATTAGATAATTTCATTTTTCCTATTTCATCCTCTAATAAAGGTTCTGATATTGTTTTATGATTTGTTAATATCCCAAATTGTTTATGGTGATATTTGATTTTGTATTCTAGTTCTTCCATATCTTTGATATTATTTCTAGCTGATTTTCTTAAATATCTTATTTTCATTTCTAATTTGTCTATATCATCTTCCATTATTAACAACTTCTTCCCACTATTCTATCTTTAATATGAAATAGTAGTAGGTCCATCTTGTTCAGCAGCCTTCCATGATTTCTAATTTATGTTATGAAATATTACTGTTCATCATGCTTCCTACTGATGGTTTATCTTAATATTATATTACATTTTTCCTCCTATTATGGGGTTTAACCTTAACATCTCTGGTTCATATTATACTTTTCTTTTTGGATTTCTAGAGAAAACTAAGGCTGAACAAGATCATTTAGATCTTTAAAAGACCACAACCCTATATAAATACTTCAGAGATGCAAATCACACGTTTAGATTATTTTGTACATTAAACATAGCCAGAAGAAGTAGAAACAAAATAACATAATTTTAATATAAATAAACGATAAGAACAACATAATAAACTTACATATTCCATAGCATACTTATAGACATGGGTGTAGAGAAAACTTTACTTAGCCGCTATGGCTTGCACACATAATTATATTACAAAAAGAGAAGTGGGGAAAATAAGAAAAAGAAGCAGACTCGCTAATTTTCCTCTGTCTTCCTCTTTGGTGAATTGAGCAATAGAGCAATAGATAGGCCTGGAGAGCCTCAGTAGTCATCTTGGATGACAATAATTTTCTTCTTATGTCATCATGGTTGATGATTACTTCCATAATTCAATATGGCAAGACTAGTAATGCTAGTACGATAAGATTTTATTTCCAGTTGATGGGGTATAATGTGGTTATTAATTCCTTCAGTGGGAAGTAATTGCTGGTAAGAAAGATTCCTTACAGTCATATCCCACTATTTCTGGATTCAAGCTTATCTCATATTCTCTGCA
>NEWO01000379.1:555812-587346 GCA_003013225.1 Phalaenopsis aphrodite
GTTTAAGTAAGAATATATTGCTAAGTAAATTTTGTTATCTAAATCTAGTTCTCCCTGTGGGTTCGATATTTGTGACTTAATCAGAAAGTTCTATATTACTTGATAATGATGCGCATACTTGCGTAGTATCCCATATTAAAATATTATAATTGCATTTTTATTTGTTTCATAGTGAAAGATTTACCTAGCTTTTGATTTGGATCAAGTTTTTGGCTTTGTTGCAAATTAAGAATAACTATTAAGGAAATTAATCATATAACAACATGCATCACATTTTACATCTATATATATAAAAAGTAGGGATCAAGTTCTTGGCTTCGTTGCTGGGGAGAATTATAATAGTAATTTGCAAAAATATTTTCAAAAGAAGTTTTTAGAAAACAAATTTTTTAGTAAGTCTTATTTAAACTTTAAGATTCATTTTAGGAAGATTGTAGTGTCGTTTATATATAAAGTTCCTATTTGTGTGTATTTATTTTTCATTTCATTTTATTTTATGTGTTTTATAGTAATGAATGCGTAGTTCATATTCTACAGAAGTTGTGCCTTAAGATTCTGAATTAGAAAGAACTATTAGAAAAATTAAAAAATTAAAAATTACTGAAAAATTTCAAGAAATGACAAATTAAAATAATCAAAATGTTGAAGAGTTTTGACCTTTAAGAGATTATGCAAACCCTATGGTGGATAAACTTCATTGTAATGTTCAAAAACTTGCTGTAGTGGCTAATTCATTTGAGCTTAAACCTGATATTATCTAAATGATATCAAATAATCAAATTGGGAGAGCACCAACCGAGGATCTAAATTTACATCTTGCCAATTTTATAGAATTGTGTGCTACATTTAAATATGATGATGTATCAATGATGCTATAAGACTTAGATTATTTTCTTTCTCACTAAAGGATAAGGCTAAGATATGATTACATTCGTTGTAACCTGGACCTAATAGAACTTGGAGTGATTTAGTACAGAAATTCCTTGCTAAATATTTTCCACCATAAAAAATAGCAAAACTTAGAAATGATATTACATCTTTTTGTTAGTTTGAAGGGGAATCTACTTATGAAGCAATGAAATGATTTAAAGAACTCTTAAGAAAGTGTCCACACCATGTTATACTAGATTGGTTAATAATTCAAATATTTTATAATGGATTAGCTGGATCTCTTAGATCTATTATGCAACTGGTGGTGGTTCATAGATGTTCAAACCATTTCATGATGCTTATGCTTTAATTGTAGAGATGGCTACAAATAATTTTTAATGGCATTGTGAAAGGGTAAATCTTAAGAAAGTAACCAATATTCATGAAACTGATGCTCTTGCCTTGCTAGCAAATGAAGTTGCAACAATGAAGTTAGACCAATTTGGAATGAATTTTTTTCAACTAATTCCTATGATTGAAGAGAATTCATTAGGCTAAATAGTATATTCTCAAGCATTACTAGAAAATTTGAATGTTATAAAACCCCTATTTAAATTATTATAACCCAGGTTGAAAGAACCATCCCAACTTCAATTAGAATAATACTACGGGTGGTAATAACCAGCAATGGGGGAATAATCAAGTAAATCTATTGGGAAACTGGAACAACCAAGAGAATAGTAATTATAAACCTACTTACCATTCAGGTTTTAATAGTAATCCACAATTTAAGGAGAAGAAGTTGTCTTTAGAAGAAGTGGTTTTACAAATGAGAAATTAGTTATAAAGTTAAGGAGCTACAATTAAAAATATTGAGAATTAATTGGGATAAAAAAAAATTCATTAAGTAATAGATCCCAAGGACACTTCCTAGTAATACATAAATAAATCCGAAAGATAAGAATAAAAATCAAGTAAAAGCCATTCAACTCAGAAGTGGAAGAGAATTGGAATGTAAAGTTCAAAATAAGACTGAAGTAGAGAGAGTAGAGATTGAAGAACTAAAAGAGGACACTCTGAAAGGTTTAGAGAAGCTTATTTCTCTACTTAAAGTTGATTTGGAAAAACTCCCACCTCCATTTTCTCAAAGGCTTCGACAATAAAGGTTGGATAAGCAATTTTCAAAATTTCTAGAAATTTTTAAGAAGCTTACAGTTAATATTCCATTTGCTGAAGCTCTAGAACAAATACCAAGCTATGTGAAGTTTATGAAGGATTTTCTTAATAGGAAAAGGAACTTTGAAGATACTGAGACTGCTGCACTTAGTGAGGAGTGTGGTGCTATGTTTCAGAAAAAAACTTTCTAAAAAACTTAAAGATCTTGGTAGCTTAACAATTCCATGTGCAATAGGAGACTAATTTTATGGGAATGCTTTATGTGAATTAGGAGCAAGCATCAACCTTTTTCCATTATCAATATTTAAAAAATTGGGATTAGGAGAAATAGCCTTTTCTACTGTAACTTTGCAGTTAGCAGATCGTTCAATAACAAATTTTAAAGGAGTTATAGAAGATGTAATAGTGAAAGTGGATCAATTTATCTTTCCTGTTGATTTTATTGTGCTAGATATGGAGAAAGATAAGAAGATGCCTATCATTTTGGGGAGACCTTTCCTAGCCACAGGAATAGTAATGATAGATGTGTAGAAAGGAAAATTAACTATGCGTGTCAACGATCAAATAGTTACATTTCATATTTCTAAATCAATGAAATACCCTGCAAAAGGTAAACATGATGAATGCTATAAAATGGATGTTATAAAATACTTAAGTGAATGTCATTTCAAAACAACTTATGAAGAGAAATCTGAAATGAAAGAGTTAGAACACGAGCAAGAAGGGGAATTGAATCAATATGAAGATTTATATAAGGAAGATTCATATTATGTTCGAGAAAGTTTTGAAGTTTTAGACACGATAGAAAAAGATACATCTTTTTGTCCATTAATTGAAAAACCTCTCGAGCGTGAGTTGAAGTTGCTTCTTGAACATTTGAAGTATGCCTTTTTAGATGGTTCCTCTACATTACATATTATAATTTCCTCAAAATTAACTACATAAGAAGAAGAGAGTTTGATGAAAACTTTAAAGAGTTATAAGAAAGTCTTTGGATGGACAATTGCTGATATAAAAGGAATCTGTCCATCAATTTGTATGCATAAAATTCATATGGAAGAGAACTGCAACCCAGGGTTGATCCTCAAAGGAAACTGAATTCTATTATGAAAGAAGTTGTTAAGAAAGAAATTCTAAAGTGGTTAGATGCAAGAATTATCTACCCTGTTTCAGATAGTGCATGGTTAGTCTAATTCACTACATTCTTAAGAAAGGAGGAGTGACTATGACTTTGAATGAAAGTAATGAGTTAATATTAAGAAGACAAGTCACAGGATGGTGAATATGCATTGATTATATAAAATTAAATCTTGCCACTAGGAAAGATCTTTTTCCACTAAACTTTCTAGATCAGATGCTATATAGACTAGCTGGGCATAAATTTTTTTATTTTTTGGATGGATATATTGGTTATCACCAAATACAAATAGCTCCTGAGGATTAAGAGAAAATAACTTTTACCAGTCCTTGTGGTACATTTGCTTTTAGAAGAATGTCATTTGGTTTACGTAATGCACCTGCTACATTTCAAAGATGCATGATGACTATTTTTTGTGATTTAATTGAAAGAGGGATTAAAGTTTTTATGGGTGATTTTTTAGTGTTTGGAAATTCATTTGACTCATGTTTAGAACATCTATCAAAAGTTATTAAGTGCTATGAAAAAACAAATTTAGTCCTTAATTGGGAAAAATGCCAATTTATGGTAGAAGGAGGAATAGTTTTGGGACATCAAATTTCAGAAAATGATATGAAAGTAGACCCTGCAAAAATTCAAGTGATCGCTAATTCACTTCACTCAACAAGTGTGAAGGAAATTAGGAGTTTTTTAGAACATGCTGGATTCTACATGCGATATATTAAAACTTTTCAAAAATTGCTAAGCCTCTATGCCATTTACTTAAAAAAGATGTAATTTTTAATTTTGATAAAGAGTGCCTAAGAGTTTTTGAATTATTTAAAGAAAAATTAGTCACTTCACCAATTATTATTTTACCATATTTGGGAAAACCTTTTGAATTAATGTGCAATGCTAGTGATTATGTTATTGCAGCTGTTTTAGGACAAAAGCATGATAAGATTTACATGGTTATCTACTATGCTAGTAAAACTCTTAATAAAGTTTAAATTAGTTATACCACAACTCAGAACAAGTTATTAGCAGTAGCATATGTTTTTGATAAATTTAGATCATACTTAATTGGAACTGAATGTATAGTGCATACAAATCATTCTACTATTAAGTATTTAATGAAAAGAAGGATGCAAAACGAAGATTGATAAGATGGGTTCTTCTTTTGCAAGAATTTGACTTTGAAATAGTCGATCAGAAGGGAGCTGAGAATCAAATTGCTGATCATTTGTCCATGCTTCAATTAGAAAAACCACTCTGTTTTGAAAAAGAAATTAATGAACATTTTCCATATAAAGAATTGTTCAATGTTAATGAGTGGCATGTTCCATGGTATGCCAACATTCTGAACTTCATTATTAGTGATATTATACCACATGGAATGACATCCAACAGAAGAGAAAATTTGTATCTGAAGCTAATACTTATTTTTGGGATGACCCATTTTTATATAAATAAGGAAAGGATCTTATTATTTGAAGATTTGTGCCTTTAGAAGAAACTTATGAAATTATCCAAAAATGTCATAATTCTGATTTTTGGGGACATTTTATCCAAATGAAATAAGGAAAGGATCTTCCAATATTCTTTTCATTTTACGATTGATAAAACAACATACAAAATTTTACAATCTGGATTTTATTGGCGTACAATCTATAGAGATGTTAATGCCTATATCAATACTTGTGATCGATTTCAACGAGTAGGCAACACTTCTAAGAGGAATGAGATTACCCTCAATTATGTGTTAGAAGTTAAGGTATTTGTTGTTTGGGGATTGGATTTCATGGGACCATTTATACCATCTTTTGAAAATTTATATATATTTTTAGCAGTAGAATATGCATCCAAATAGATAGAAGCTATTGCTTCACCTCGATGTAATGTTCAAAGTGTTGCAAAGTTTCTAAGAATGAACATATTTTGTAGATTTGGGATGTCGAGAGTAATTATAATTGATAGAAGTCATTTTAGAAATGCAATAGTGGAGAAGTTATAAAAGAAATATCATGTTAACCATAAAATTGCTACTGCTTATCGTCCCCACACAAGTGGTTTAGTTGAATTATACAATCGTAAAATGAAAAGAATATTGGAAAAATCTATAAATCCAACTAAAATGGGTTGGTCAGTTAAACTTGACTATGCATTGTGGGCTTATAGGACTGCATACAGAACTCCTATAGGAATGTCCCCATACAGGCTAATATTTAGGAAAGTGTGTCACTTACTAGTTGAACTTGAGAATAAAGCATATTGTGTGATTAAGGAATTTAATTATAATTTGAAAGATGCTGGTGAGAAATGGTTATTGTAATTGAATGAGCTTGAAGAGATAAGGAATGAATGTTATGAAAGTGCTAAGATTTACAAAGAAAAGATGAAGATGTTTCATGATCGGAGGATTCTTACTAAAAATTTTCAGCCAGGAGAATAAGTTTATCTTTATAATGCAAGGTTAAGATTATTTCTAGACAAACTTAAGTCCAAGTTGATTGGCCTATTTTTTGTGATGAAAGTTTATCCCTATGGAGTTGTGGATATTAAAGATCTTAAGACTGATAAAATATTCAAAGTGAATGGTCACAGGTTGAAATCCTACTTTTTAAGTGACCAGCCTAAATTAAATGATTTTCTGATGTTGGGTCAACCAGAATATGCACTGGTTACATCGTGCTGATGATGTTAAACCAAGTGCTCTATGGATGGCACCCCATAGTTATCTGTATTTTTATTCTTATGTTGTTGTGTGAGATTTAGAAAATTCTGGTAGTATTTTGACCATTTATTGAGTTAGTGATTATTCTAAGACCTTTAAAGATGACTTAGACATGTTATAATGAATGTTTGGACATTTAGTTGATCTGTGATAAATTGAGCACTGGCGCTTAAGCGCCAAAATCTGACTCTTAAGCACGAAAGTTAAAAAAACATGTGCAAATTTGATTTCTAGAAGATTTAATCATGAATTAGTTAACTTGGACTAGTGAGAGCAGTTCCAGGACGTGCCTAGGAGTTATAGAAAGAGTCCTAAGCCTATAAATAGAAGGGTTGTGTAAAGATTTTCACCACACCTCCATTTAAACCTAAATTTTAAATAAAAGGAAAGAGTTTTTGAAAGATGTCATCTTGGGAGAGTGATTTGAAGGAGAAATTTATGAGAAAGAAGTTTATTAGTCAGAGTACGCAAGAGATGTATAACAGTTTCCTCGCTGTTAGTATCGAAGGAATAGCAGGGAAAATCACTAAAATTGAGCTTAATGCGGCTTCAATTGAATCAAATGTGATGAAATTTAACGCACATCTGGATCATATGGGATGACAACTTAAGATGCAGTTTAGCCATATTAATTTTATAGAAGAAGCAGACAATGCAATGTATCTGAAGAACAAGTGGATTGAAGAAGATTCAACCAGATTTGTTAATCATCATCCGTTCTTTCAGATATATGTTCCAAATGCTGAAGGAGAGACTAACAATAGGTCAGAATTTGTTTCATCTACTAGAGAGTGGAATTAATTTTGTGATTTAGTGTTTATATGTTTAGTGTTTGTTTATGTTAAGTGTTTTAATGTGTGTTTTATGTTATTAAGATCTAGTATTTTGTTTAGTAAATTTCTCGTCTGAGACTATTGAGATTGAGAATCTATGTATTTGAAAGTGTTTGTAATCGTTTGTGAATTAATATAAGTGTTTTGTTTGTGAGAAATTTTGTGTTATTTAGTGTTGAATCAAATTAGTTAAAATTGGTGAATCTTGAGTAAGAGATAGGATAAGAGGGGAGGAAGTAGTTATTACAGTGTTTTAAGACCATATAGAGTGCATTTCACTTAAATCAAAAACATCAAAATTTGTGCACTCGCGCTTAAGCTCCAAAACCCGTGCTTAAGCGCTGCCTAAACCGAGAGACTAACACCTAAGCACCACACCATTATCGCTTAAGCACCGGTTCATGAAAACCGATTCGCGAACGGTTTTAAGTGAATTTTTGGGCAAAAAATCTCCATTTTTTCCTTAACTTCATCTCTTACCTTTGATTTTCGTGATTTGGGGAGCTATGACATCATCTTAAGTTAAGATTTCTTGGTGGTTTCAAGCCAAATTTGTTAGATTTAATCCTCTTGAGGTGAGAGCTTTACTTTTATGAAAAAAATTTTCATTTTCACCATGTATTTTGAGCACATTCATGAGTTACCAAAAAATCACTATTCATGGTGAAAAATTGAGAAAAATCAATGGAAAATGCATGGATTTGTTAGTTTAAGCTTTTAGGAGTTGAGTTTAGTGATTTAGAGTTAATTTTTGAATTTATTTTGAATTTTATACATTTTTTAGAAAATGCCACCAAGAATGAAGAGAAACAAAGGGAAAGCTCCATTCGATTCAAGTAAATTTGTTAGTTCGAAAGCTCAGGATCGATATAGTGATGCACTACATTCTAGGAGATTAATTGCTGAGCGATGTTTTAAAAGTCCGGGAGGAGCTGTAGAAGAGTTGATAGTTAGCCGCCAGTGGGAACGGTTCTGTTATCTTTTTGTTGTCGCCATGATTTATGTGATATGAGAGTTCTATGCTAATCTCTCAGAGCATAATGAGGAAGGAGTCATAGTGAGGGGGAAGAAAATAACATTTTATTGTGAGGTAATTCATCAGTTTTATATTTTTCCCCCGAATACTTTGTGTTTTTATTCAAACTATGGTCCTATTGAGGATGAGCTCGATGAGATTATTTCATCTTTGACTGTTGGGAGAGTGTTATAGAAGATTACGAATGAAAGAAGAGTAAACTTTTCTACTTCAAAGTTGCATGTCTCTACAAAGGCATAACATTATTTTATTTCTACTCGTCTGCTACCTACAAATCATTTATGTGAAGTGACTCGAGATAGAGAAACCTTGAACTATTATATTTAGCAGTCCAAGCCTATTGATATTGGAGGATTGATTTATGGAGTTATTACCAGTTCAGCTGACGCTGCTACTACTGGAGGTTTAGGATTCACATCCTTAATCTTTTATTTATGCGAGCAGGCTGGTGTTAGATATGATAACTGGGAGGACATCTTACAACCACTGAAGCCCATTCCCATTGTGAATGTGAAGACTTATTCAAATCATTCTATTTTTGGTTGGAAGGGTGGATTCCCAGTAGTTTTGCAGCCTCTACTTTACGAGCCTTTACTTCACGTGCTTCTACATCATGGGGTCAGACCTCTAGATCTGATTTTTAATCACAACTTATGGAAAGGATATTGAATAATGTTATTTATACCAATGAAAAGGTATCAAACTTAACACATTTTGTAGAAAATATGGACGGGTATATGAAGAGATGAAGTGAATATGAGGAGGAATACAACATAGTTATGGAGCATCTCAATAAAGGTAATTGAGATGTAGTATTTCCTCAGTATCCTAGATATCCACCATATGAGCCTACAGTTGTTTGGCGTAGTGATGATAGTGATGAAGAAGAGGGTGATTATTAGTTTGGATCTTTATTTCTATTTTATGTTTTTTGTTTTTGTATTGTTATGAAATGTTGTCAGTAATAATATTTTGTACTTTTTGTTATGTTTTTAGTTGTGATTGTAAAGACTGCTAGTTTTTGTTATGCTGTGTTTTATTTCGTACACCTACTGTGATTTATTTGTGTTTAGTTAGTATGTTTTAGTGGTAGTAATTAATTTAATTATGTTGTTGTATTTAGTTAGTGTTTGTTGAACTTAATTCTAGAATCTTAGTAAGGTTTATAATTTAGCTAACTTGCTACTTAAATTTGCATGTTTAAAATCTTCAATTCACAACCAATTATTTTTCTTTATGTTTCAGTCAGCTATGTTTGTTAGTGTGTTTTTTTGCTTTTATGTTATACTCCACTGCATAGATGTCTGATGAATCTCTGTATTTTAGGTAAAGGAAAATTTGATCAATTAAATTTTTACTCCTGTTTTTAATTTTTGTACTTGCGTATTTAGGATATAAAAATTCCTGCAAGCATGTTATAGTTAGTTTTCATTCCTCCTTATTTATATATGATGCTAAAATATTTTATTTCTATAAAAAATTTAAGTTTGGGGGGATGAAAAGTTTTAAAGAAACTTAAAGTTTTATTTGTTCTCAAATAAATTTCAAATAAATTTGATTTTGATTTGAAAAATGATTATGTGTATGAAGTTATATTAGGGAAGTAAAATTTTGACTCTAGAAATGAGTAAGAGAATTTTGTTAAAATTTAAAATAATGAAGAAAACTTAAAGTTAAAATTTTTTATTGTGGAAAATGTTAAGTGTTGTGTAACTATCTTTAGTAGGAGAAATTGTAATTTTGAAAAGTTAGAAATTTAGACCTTTTATTTTCAAAACTTAAATTTCTTTTATTGAAATTAATTTTCAAAACTATTATTATGTTTTTAAGTGAAAGAAAAATATCAACTATTTGCTTTATGAAAGGAAGAGTGGAATTTAAAACCATTAAAGGCTGTTGACCTAAATTTTGGTTGAGGTTTAGTTTCTTCTCTTTAATAGCCTAAGGTCTAGCCATAGGACTTTTCCTGTTGACTATTCCTAGAAAACTAGAAAAGACACCCTCACCATTAGAAATTCTACCCTCTTCTTTACTCAACCCGAAGTTCCACATGTTGGTCTCAACCTCTAAGTACTGAGTGGGTGGGGTCACTATGGGGGAAACTCAAGATGAGTCACCCTTAGGATTGCTGGACCTTAGGGTTGACCTTGGGTGTTGGTCTGGAGCTAAGGCACTCACTACACTTATCTGCACCCACAATCACTCACAACCCTGAACTCAAATTTCTAGCCTAGATCCCTTGATCTTTTGGGATACTCATGTAGATGGTCCCCTAAACCTACTAGCCCTAGGGCTATGGTTTAGCTAAGACCACTATGTAGAGGACCCAAAATGGGGTTTCCATTGGTCCATGGCTTATTGGTGATGGTTGGTACCTAAACTCTACCAAAATACCCATCTTGGCCTTTTACCCCTAAAAACACCCCCAAATTACCAAAATACCCCTCCATAGCTCAAAATCCCAAAAATTCAAAAAGTTCCCAGAAAATCCCAATAAATCCCAAATATTCCTAATTTCATTTTTTTCAACTATCACGTGATCCAATTTGGCCAATTTAACCATCTTTAACCAAAATCCCCAAATTGCCCTTTAAAGACCCAAATTCCCCAAATCCAACTCAAATGTCCATCAATTTGACCTCAATTGACCTCAATTTCAATCCTAAACTCAAATTCACTTTTTATATGACCAAAATAAACCAAACACAAGCTCAATTTGTCCATGATTTGAGCCCAATTTTGATTTGGGTTAAAACCCCAATTTTGATCGTATGACCTAATCTCACCAAATTGAACTCATAGCCTAGTAAATTGGACTCAATTAATATTGAAAAATATCTATTACATTCCTATACATCAAAATAAACCATCAATTGACCTTGTTGAAGCCTCGTATCCATTTGATTTTGACCTAAATTCAAAATTCCCAAATTTAGCCCCAAATTGGCTAAGTCCCCAAATCTCACCCAATTGATTGCCTTAACTTCCAAATTGGCATCCAATTCATGTTGAAAACTCTTCATGAGGTCCATATTGACCATTTACAACAATCAATTTCGAATTAGCCCAAGACTAACCCAAGCTAGACTCAAGCCTAGCCCAACATGACAAAATTGATTAAAGTTCAAAATTCCCTCAAATTGACCCTTCAATTGAACTCAAAACCACTTCCATCCTTCACTAAAGTTATTCTTTATGATCATCTACACCAAATTCAACAATTAATTAGGCCAATTTACATGGTTGGCCTAGCCCAAACTCAAGCTTTGGTCATTTGCACTCACTTGGACACTTTCACCAAAAATTGACTTAACCATGTCTAAGCCACCAAAGTAATTATTTCACAAGCGACAAAAACCTTCCTAAAGACCAGGCTAAACACTCCTAAGATCACCATGACAAGCTATGGACCAATGGATCCCCAAATTAAGAGATTTTACCCATTTTTGGACCTAACTTGAAATATCTCCAACATCATCACTTACCCTTAGGAGATAATCATCATTAGCCACCTCCTGACTTCCCTGAGCCAAGAGGTGACCAATGCCTGGCCGGCCAGCCACCTTGGTGGCTGGAAAATGGCCAAAGGCATGGCCAAGACAAGGGATTTTCACTCAATTCAAACCCAAAGGCCAAATCAGCCCAGCTGCTCATTAGAGCTTATCTGCCCCCCACATAAGCAACCAAATGCACCCCTCAATTGGCCCTGCCAGCCAGCCTAGGCCATTTTATTTAAACTCCCCCTCCATGGCAAAAGAGAGAGCTTGAAATTCTTTGGGGATACTCTGTAAAACTTCTTCAAGAGCTTCTTGGAGACCTCTTGAGCTTAACTAAACCTTCCTTAGCCACTCAAATCCATTGCTTGAGTTCAATTTTGGAGCTCAATTTCAAGGCCGAAACAGGACATCCTCCAAACCTCCACCAACTTCAAATTAATTGCAACCACACCATCCCAACATCAAGAGAAGAAGATCCCCCATAAAAGCCCCATCATCCGACCACCCTAAGGTGGACTTCGACCAAACCCCCAAATCGGCCTTGATCGAATTTGGGTCTAGGCATTTCACCACAACCAGAGGCTCCATCCCTAGGTTTCTGGCACCCACATAAAGCTTCTACAAGCATCCAATTGAGGCTACCCCTCTTGGACCAAGGTATTCAAAGTTAACCCTAAATCGAGCTTCTTTTAATTATTCATGCATATAAAGTCCATTTAAGGGTTTTTTAACCGTATGGATATGTTTTACTAGTCAGTACGAGCATTTAAAAAAAAATTCACTCAATTTTGTTAAGAATTGAGTGAGATATTAGTGTTTTAAAATGGACGGTTTTCGAGGCCAGTTCATTTGGGACGATGACCCGTGACCGTCAGATCGAGCGTGTATTGATCGGGTGGTACTGATCGCGTTGGACAGACCGCGGTCCGACATGAGCGGGAATGAGCTGGCTGGCGGCGCCAATCACACAGCGCCACGTGGCCTGTTCGACCCGTACGAGGTTGACATGGATAAGTAGGAAAATAGGGGCCTTTTCTTATTTATTTAATCCCCAAAACTTCAAAAATACATAACTTTGTGTAGAAAAATCACAAAAATAAAATAAAAATACCTTATTCCTCAGTGGACAGAGGAAAATAATGTGGAATAAATTTCAAGTCCATTTGATGCATAAAATATTTTTAATTAATTAAACACTATTTGGAATCATTTGATTCTACATGCATATTGACACATCACCTTGGTGTGAAATTTTGGCATATTGTAGGCTCTACCAAGGAAAACATACTCTGATTTTTCCAAAGTCAGATGAGGTTCCTATACAAAGATCCATATTTTTCAAGTTATTTCACATTATTTCTTCAAAATAATCATGGAAATTAGCATATTGACTAGAAAATCCTAAGAAACTTTTAGAAGATCCACCATGACTAGAGAAGCCTTTGGAAATAATTTCATGGGTCAAGTCATTTAATATACTCTTAAATCTTATAAACACTAAATCACTAAAATAAATAATTTTGGAAAATTTAAACATTTAAATGACTAGATTTTTTATTTCCACTGTGATTTATGATCCAGAGAACTCATCATAAAAATTTCAAAATATTTTGAGTTCATTTGACAACTTAAATTGATTTTTAAAGATAAATACCACTTTTAACACTTAAATGATTTTTAAAAATCAAAATATAACTCAAAAAATTATGAAACTTAGTTTTTTGAGTTCTCTGTGATCAGGGGTATTTTCTAAAAATAAAATGATATTTAAAATAAAAATTTGATTTTTAGCCTATTCTAAATATTTAAATAATTAAAAATTCATAAAAATCATAAAAATCATAAAAATAATAAAACTTATGGAAATGTTCTAAATTGTTTTCTAATCACTTAGGAACAATTAGAATATTTTTCCTGATTTTTTAAATAAAGATATTGAATTTCAAAGCTTAAAAATAATTTTTAGAAGGCTAAAAATGAGTTTTCACTAAAATAATTGCAATAAATCAAGTAAAAATCAAAAAAAAATATATATAAAACTTGCTCCTCTGATTTCTTTGAAATATTTTTCAAAAATACAAAACTTAATTTTCACCACCTGAAATATTTTATTTTTATTAAATAACCCAGAATTTAAAATAATTCTAATAAATAAGAGAGAATTGAAAAAATTATGAAAATTGATCCAAAGGCTCCTCTGGTCTAGGTCTACCTCCACTAAAAATTTCAAGGGATTATAATTTACCTTGGTCAAGTTAGGAATTTTCTTTGAAAAATCTTATCTTTGCATGAAAATAATTATATAAATTAAATTAAATTTTGAAAAATAATATTTTCTCTTCTGATGTCTCAATTGACCCATGAATGAGGTAGGATAAAAATTTCAAAGTCAGTTGAATTGAATTTGACAAGTTATGAAATGTTAGAGCCTTAGGGGAAAATGTGTAATTTTGGAAATTTAGCCTTAATTAACATTTAGGCTTAAGTCAAGGAGGGGAATCGGTAACCTCTGATCTTAATCAATTTATTTGGTGCTTGAAGCACAAGGGGTTAATTGGTATAAACCAATTTCACTTTCCTCATTAAAAAGATAAGTTAATAAATTTCTAAATTATTAAAATTTGGAAGTTTATTAAAATTAAATGATCTTGGACTTAGGGGTATGAATTTTGAAGTCAATAATTAATCAATTTAATACCCCTATCTCGATTTTTAAATAAAATCCAAATCATGAATCATGACCACTTAAAGCTTAACCCTTTTCAAAACTAATTAAGACACTCACCTAGGTCTTAAGGGCTTAGTGGTGACTTAAGCTAAATCAAAATTAATTAAATGAGGATTAGAGAAATAAACATAATTATAACAAACATCTTTGAAACACCACTAAGCCCAATTAGGTTTAGAAATTTGGCTAAGTGCTCAAATTACACTAACTTGCCCCTTTAAGGGTCTTCACCCACATAATTTTCAAATTAAATGATAAGTGATAATTACCCTATTCTTAGGGATAATTGAGACATCAATATTCACTGAGTAATAAGGATATTTACAGGGTGAACCATTAAGTAACATAATAAGTTTAAATGGACTCGAGGCTTTTCACCAGTTGGTGAGAAGGAGGCATGGACCTGCTTCACCCTCCTAACTTGTTGGATACCTCAGAGGCCTATTAAACTTAATATTCTTTGCTCAATGGAATCATCCTTAATTAAACTTCTATGGACCCGCAAAGACATGACATAGTGTTAGGAAAATTACCAAAATTTTACCTTTCCTGCTCTTCATAAATTGCCTTAACATTCATTTTAAGTTTCAGGTAGTGGAACGAGAAGACTCGCCAGGTACACTTTTACAGTTTTCAGTGTTGTCTTTCTTGTACTTTCATACTGTACTTTTATACCTGCAAATTTGTAAGCTAAACAATAATGTCACCTTGCATGAAAACTAAAACCATCAAGATAGCCACATAACCAAAACCAAAACTAAAATCAACCAAGATAAAATTCACTGCCACAACATTCAAAATATAAAACAACTCAAAATTTAATCACAAACATCACACAAAACCACAACTTCACCTAAATTAAGACGTCTCTATCGGATGAGCGGGAATTCCTCGGAGGAGGTAACCTACGGTTGCTAACGAGGCTTCCCAAGGTTTAAATGAAATTATGGAACTCATTAAGATGAGTTTAGTAAGTTCATTTTGAGTAAGTGAATCCAATAGAAAATAATGATGCTGGAACGAGGGAACCGTAGAATCCTAACCGGTGTCACTCTAATCAATTTTAATATGCCCTCATAAAATTTAAAGAACTTCAACCTTTTGGCCATCTAATTTGATTTTATAACTTGACACACTAGATAACTCAAACTTATCGCGGCAAGGAGCTTGGAGCTAGCATGGTGGGCAGCACGGCCATCTTCAACAACAAAACCTGTTTTCCCCAACTAAACCAATTTTCCTTAGACTTAAACAACAAAGTCATAGGATGTCGAGGTTGCTTGCTTATGCAACGTAAATCCTCACCTTATCTTTAGGCCTTTGCATAGTTCTGCTATACAATATAAGCTCTAACTCGTCTTAGGATTCCGAGGTTGTTGTTTGTTACGACCTAAATCCTCACATCTTCCAAGCTATTTTTGTGATCATTTCACATGAATGTAAGCCCTAACTAATAAAATTGGCAGGATGAAACACCCAAATATTTCTCCTCAAAACTGAAGTCAAACATTAGGATAGCTAGGGAAGTCACCGAGGTTCTCCTCTGGATCCATGACATCCCCTAGTTCCTCTTCCTTTGGATTCTACAATAAAATTTTTTAAATTTGAACTAATCCCCTTTCACACCTCTACGTCTGATTTCGTTGAAGAGTCCTACCCTTTGAAATTCCTTGAAGATAATTTTTTCTTGATTTTTATCGAGAGTCTTCTTAAGTGACTTTGGTCTTTTAAGATGTAATTAACTATAGGGGCTTGCCCTTATAGGAAACATGTCCGAACCCAGCTTAATATAAACCCTATTTAATCCTTTATATTAAATAAGGGAACTTGTTGGCAAATACAAAGGTTTCGCAGACCAAACGAACGTCATACTTTCCTTAGTTTATTTTATCGAGCCTCATCCTCAAGTTTTGTGTTTATCCTTAGGGATAGATACAAAATTTGAGGTACAGTGCTCTTTCATTTTAAACTATGAAAAGTATGGGGTCATTTTGATTTCATACTTCAACGTCCTTCCGAAGCGGGCGACGAGATTTCAATTCCTGTGACCGACAGCTTCTTACGGGCACTCCCCACAAACTAACCCGAAATAACGCTGACAAAGGCCTATCCAGATATAACAATCCTTGCTTGAAGAAAAAAGAAAAAGAAAAATAAAAAGAATAGGAAACAGAAAAAGATATAAAAATAAAAAGAAAAAGTTGAGAAAGGGAGGAGAAACTTGAGGATTAGTGTCTAATCAAAAATTGGTTCCACATCTGATCTTTTTAAAGTATAAGACTTGAGAAACTCTCAAGCTTAAGGATATAATGTAGTAAGTAAAATTATGCTTAGTAAAAATTTTTAAGTGGAGAAGATAAAATGCCTAAGATTAATTTTTGGGGAATTTACAATATTTCTGAATTAGATAGGAACTCATATTTTCATATTTCTTAACATTAAAAATTTCTAAACTTTAAGTTGATCTCATTTACTAATATTTTTCTAAATTGGAGTACTTTATTTCTACATCAAAATTTTGGTAACTCCTAAAGAAACTAATATACCTTATCTACTTATGTTGGTTTTTAAAGATTCAAAGGTCATTTGAGGACAAATAACATCTTAAGTTGGGGTATTTTGATAGACCTGAAATATATAGTGTTTTTATACATTTTTTATAAATATTTTTGAGATATAGCGCTTTAATGAAGGTTATTTATATGTTTTTCTTGCAGGTACAATTAAATGGATGAAAAATACTAAAAGAAGTGAAAAAGGGTAAAATTTGGAGCAAAAATGAAGAAATGTGCAAAAAAGAACTTGGAAGCCTTAGCGCCTAAGTCTGACACCTAAGCACCTGAGGCTTCACGCCTAAGCGTGAAGTACCTCGCCCTTAAGTGCCAGAAGTAGTTACTTGATGATATATTTAATTTGAGTGGACTTTGAATAGGTGTTTGAAGCAACGCTTGATAAAAACATGGGACGTAGCCAATGGA
This sequence comes from Phalaenopsis aphrodite, assembly GCA_003013225.1. NCBI lineage: Eukaryota > Viridiplantae > Streptophyta > Magnoliopsida > Asparagales > Orchidaceae > Phalaenopsis > Phalaenopsis aphrodite. The sequence continues at coordinate 572,782 of NEWO01000379.1, forward strand.
CACAAAAATTCATTCAATTGGTTTTTGAGGAGGCAACTTCTAGAAGATTGATTGAATGGAGACACTTTTTTGAAAAGACACCAAGGCACCCCTTGGATTTTTATAAGAAATGACCTAGATTTTCCAAGAGAAGAGGTTAGCCACCCATCAACTTTACAGCCATCATCCATCCAAGCCGCCGCCGCCACCATTTCTTTTTATTTTGAGTTTTATTTTGTATTGTGAGTGAAGAAATTGAATTCAAAGGAACTTCAAGACATTTTGTGGAGGGGATTTGAGATAATTTTTTATCTTTGTGACAACACTTGGTTTTAACTTAGATTTCTTTTTTGTGTGCATGATTTCTACTTTTAAACTCATGTGTGGTTGTGTTTTCTTCATGGATTTTGACTAGTTTTCTTTATCTTTTTCCTCAAAGTGATAAGTGATTAAATATTTAATGGAATTTGTATGAAATATTAGGCTTTAATGTTGGAATAAGTTATCATGATTTGAAACCTTGCACTTCATTTACTTATTGATTTAGCCAATTAAGATGTTAATACCTGTTGTTAGAACATGTAATATCTGAGATGGTATATTCTCAGTAACCAAATGGTTTGAATTATATATTGATTTAATGAATGAGAATGTAATTCATGGGGTTGAGTGCAAATAAATAGGGAAACAAACCTTTCAAAGGTGTTGAATTAGAAGACTTTAAAGTGACAGGCTAAAGCCCCCAATTTGATTTATAGTTTTAGGTTTTGATATGAGATGTTAGCCCCCAGGTGGAGGGAGGAGGGAACTTTAGAGTGAGAGTTGGTATCTTCTGTCCCTAGCCGTTCTTCAATACTATTCAAATTATAGATTAACCAATGTTCTTTATAGCATCTTTAGTAAGGGTAAATAATATTATTGCTCCTATTTGGCACAACACATTTAACATACTTCCATAACAGAATTTCTATATTTATCACTCATTCATAATAAGGAAAAAGATATTTTATTTATATTACTTTCATCTTGCAAGTATTTTAGTTAAGTTAATTAGTTTCTTACTTTATTTTCAATTATAAAAAATTACAAAAAAAAATCAAACTTTCATTCCTATTTTAGCATCTTAAGTTTAAGTAACAATATATTTTTAAGTAAATTTTGTTATCTATATCTAGTTCTCCCTGTGGGTTTGATATTTGGGACTTAATTAGAAAGTTTTTTATTATTTGATAACGATGTGTATACTTTCGTGGTATCCCATATTGAAATATTGTAACTGCATTCTCATTTGCTTCAGAGTGAAAGATTTACCTAGCTTTTGATTTGGATCAAGTTTTTAGCTTTGCTGCAAATTAAGAATAATTATTAAGAAAATTAATCATATAACCGCATACATCACATTTTACATCTATATATATATATAGAAAGTTGGGATCAATATCCTATCAAACCAATAAAAATTACTGTAGAAAGACCACCACCACCATTTCCTTAAAGACTGAAGCAGAAAAACAAAGAAAACCAATTTACAAAATTTTTGGAAATATTAAGGAAATTGAAATCAAACTTTCTCTTTGTTTAAGCTGTGAAACAAATGCCAAACTATGTGAAGTTTATGAAGGATATACTTAATTAAAAAAAGAATTTTACAGATAATCAAACTATTGTACTTAGTGATGAGTGTAGCGCTATAATTCAGAAAAAGCTTCTTGAAAAACTTAAAGATCCTGGTTGTTTTACTATTTCTTGTGCTTTTGGCGAAAGATTTTTTTGGAAAAGCTATATCTTATTTGGAAGCCAATGTTAATCTTATGCCTCTAACAATTTTCAGAAGGTTAGATTTATGACAAATTTCACCTACTACTGTAACTCTTCAGTTAGTTGATCATTCTATTACTTATATTAAAGAAGTTATAAAAGATGTTTTGCTCAAGGTTGATAAATTTATCTTTCCTATGGATTTTATTGATTTAGTTATGGAGGAAAAAAAATAAATTCCTATCATTTTTGGAAGATCTTTCTCGCCACTGGAAGAGCTTTAATAGATGTGTAGAAAGGGCAATTAACGATGAGAGTTAACGATCAGCAGGTCACATTCAATATTGTAAAGTGAATGTGATATCCAGTAAAAGAAAGAGAGGATTAATGCTTTATAATGGAAATTAGCGACTATTTAAGCAATGAATATTTCACGAATACATTTGAAAAAAAAACTTGAAGAAGAATATTTGTAGTATGAGTATGAGGATATAATTCAATATAAATCTATGGAACTGAGTAATGAAGAATTGGATTATGTTCACGAACTATTTGAATTGTTAGATTCTATGGATAATAATAAAAATTTGATTTCATCGATTGAGAAACCTCTTGAACTAAAAATGAAAACACTTCCTGCACATTTTAAATATGCCTTTTTTAGGAGATTTATCCACATTACATGCTATCGTATCCTCAGAATTAACTGAAGCACAAGAACAAAAGTTATTGGAAACTTTAAGAAGATATAAGAAAGCTTTTGGATGGACATTAGCTGATATTAAAGGAATAAGTCCTTCATTTTGTATGCACATAATTTTATTGGAAGAACATCATGAACCAAAAGATGACCCTCAAAGGAGATTAAATCCGATGATGAAATAAGTTATTAAAAAAGTGATATTAAAATTGTTAGATGAGGGAATAATATATCCTATTTCAGGCACTGCTTGGGTGAGTCCAATTCACTGTTTCTTAAGAAAGGAGGTGTGATTGTTGTGACAAATGAGAATATTGATTTAAGAGCAGCAAGATAAGTTGTTGGATGACAAATCTGCATAGATTATCAAAAATTAAATTTAGCCAATAGGAAAGACCACTTTTCTTTACCCTTTTTGGACAAAATGTTGGATAGGATAGTTGGGCACATATATTTTTGTTTTTTAGATGGATATATCAGCTATCATCAAATGCCAATTGCTCTAGAGGATCAAGAGAATATAACGTTTACTAGTCCTTATGGTACTTTTGCTTTTCGACGAATGCTCTTAAGTTTATGTAATGCGCCTGCGACATTTTAAAGATGTATGATATCGACTTTCAATGATTTAATTGAAAAGGAGATAGAATATTTTATAAACTTTTTTCTGTGTTTGGAACTTCATTTGAAATATGTCTAAATCATTTAGAGAAAGTTCTGGAATGATGTGAAAGATGAATCTAGTATTAAATTTGGAAAAATGTCAATTTATGGTTGGAGAAGGAATTCTGCTTGGGCATAAAATTTCAGAAAATGACATGGAAGTAGATCCGACAAAAATTAAACTAATATCTAACCTACCTCCACCTACTACTGTAAGAGAAGCTAGGAGTTTTTTAAGACATGTTGGTTTTTATAGGTGATATATTAAAGATTTTGCAAAAGTTACCAAGCCTTTATGCCAACTTTTGGAAAAAAAATATAAACTTGATTTCAATTAAGAGTGCCTTAATGCCTTTGAAACATTGAAAAAGAAATTGATCACTGCTTCTATATTTGTTTCACCTAATTGGGAGAAATCATTCAAATTAATGTGTGATGCTAGTGATTATGCAATTGGAGCTGTTTTAAGGCAGGGATATGATAAATTTTTTAAAGTTATATATTGTCCTAGTAAAACCCATTAAGCTCAAATTAATTATACCACTACTAATAGAGAGTTATGAGTAATTATTTATGCTTTTGATAAGTTTAGGTCATATCTAATTGGAGCTAAATGTGTTGTACGTACAGGTACCTCGGTTATAAAATAATTGACGCAAAGATTTTTTAGAGCATATATATATATTTTTTTGTGGCTTCTCTCAAAGAGTCTAGTCAGACCTTCTTGCTCAACTCAGAATTAATACTTTCACTTTCAGCTAGTTCAAATTCACCATTTACTGGGAGGACCGGAATAAAGTTAATTTACTAGTTTTTCCTTGTCTTGATGCATGGTTCATATGGATGTGCAGGAATCAAATGAAGTTTGAGGATCAGTTGCTTGGTGTAAGTTCTGTTGTCTTCAATTGCACCTCCTATATTCAGAAGCTTATTCAACATCATCATTTCCTTAATGTATTTAAGACCTGGCTGCCTAACATGAATAACCGACAAAATTTCAGGCCCACATTAATCTTTTGGAAAAACCCTCTTACCCTTAGCTGATTGAAGATGAATACAGATGGCAGGTTCTTCAGGGGTGCTGTAGGTGTTGGTGAAATCTTTAGGAACTCACTTGGGAAATGTATTCTATATTTTACATCTCCCACTTTGGTTGTTGATGCTTTAGAGGCAAATTTATAGCAATTTACTAGGCTATTAGAATTGCTCATCATTGTCAAATGGGTCATTTAATTGTTGAATCTGATTCTATTGTTTACATCAAAAATTTACAGAATGATGAAGCTCCTACCTGGAATCTTCTTAAGTGGAAAAACAAAGTGAAGAATCTTATAAATAGCTGCAGGGTGGACTTTAAACACATTTCTAGAGAAGGCATTAGTCCTGCCCATTGGTTGGCTTCCTTGGGGAGGAACACTAAACTGATTTTTGTTGGGAATTCTCCCTATTCACATTTGTCTTATCTGCTCCAAGTAGACAATTTGGCTCTTCTCATATTTGATAACTTCGTCACAAAAATATAGTTTGGTAGTTATTGCTTAGCTTTACTTTATAGTTTTGCTTGTAGTTGGTAATTTAGTTCTATTAGCATACTAAACAATTGAAATTTTGTGTAGTTTATTTTCTTTATCATTGTGAACTTCTTGATTTAAATTTCGATGAAGAATTTACAACTTCCTCATGGGATTGATATTTGGGACTTAGTCAGAAAGTTTTGTGTTACTTTATAAAGATACATATACTTGCGTAAAATCCCAGCATAAATTGCTTCAATTTATTATTCATAACTAACGAGTCAAGTTTTTGGCGTCATTGCAAAGCGGAGTCAAATTTATTAATTTTACACATCTATAATTTCAGGATCAATATGTTGTGGCAATTTGATGTTTATTCCATCTTTTTGAGTTAATGTTTCAATTATTCTATTTTTAAAATGACTTCCCATATCCATAATGATTACTCTTTGCATTCCATATGTTGTAAAAATATTTTTTCTTAAAAACTTTGCAACACTTTTAGCATCACATCAAGGTAAAACAACTGCTTTAATCCATTTTGAAACATAATCTATAGCTATTAAAATATAAATTTTTTAGAAGATGGTATAATTGCTCTCATAAAATCTAAACCCCAAATATAAAAAATTTTAACTTAAATAGTAAAATTTTGGGGCATTTCATTTCTTCTCAAAATATTGCCTAGTCTTTGACATATATCACATGTTTTTATATCATAATTAACACCTCCAAATAGTGTAGGTAAATAAAATTTAGATTGCAAAATTTTAAATGCAGTTTTATCAACCCAAATATGTCCCCCAAAGTTAGATTTATGACATTTTTTTAAAATTTTCTGGGTTTCTTTAATTGTTACACATCTTCAAATAATTAAGTCCTTACATTATTTATATAATTAAGGGTCATCCCAAAAATAATATTTAGAATCATGAATAAACTTTTTAGTTTGATGGTTACAAGTCCATAAAGTAAAGGATTATTATCTAAATAATTAACTATATCAATATACCACGGAACTTGTCGTTCATTAATTCCATATAATTTTTATCAAAAAAAAATTCATTTAATTCATCATTAAGATTGTCATTTCTCTTTTCAAGCCTTGACAAGGATCAGTTTTTTTATTATTAGTACCCTTCTTATCCACAACTTGAAAATCAAACTCTTGCATTTGAAAGACCCATCTAATTAATTATCGTTTTACATCCTTCTTCATCATTAAATAATTTATAGCAGAATGATTAGTATGCATAATACATTTTGTTCTAATAAGATAAAGCTTGAATTTATCAAAAGCATCTACTATAGCTAATAATTTCTTTTTAGAAGTAGTGTAGTTAATTTGAGCTTCATTAAGTTTTTTACTAACGTAGTATATTATTTTAAAAATTTTAACATATCTCTTTCCTAAAACAACCTCAATAGCATAATCACTTGTATCACACATTAATTTAGAAGGTTTTGTACAATCAAGTGAAATAATAATAGATGCAGTGACTATTCTTTTTTAATAAATTAAAAGCATTAAGGCATTCTTCACTAAAATCAAAATTAGCATCTTTTTCCAACAGTTGACATAAAAGCTTGGAAAATTTAGAAAATTCTTTAATATAACATCTATAGAAGCTAGCATGTCCTAGAAAACTTCTTATTCCCTAACATTAGTGGAGGGTGGTAATTCAACAATGACTTGAATTGTTGTTGGATATACTTCCATGCCTTTCTCAGAAATCTTATGTCCCAAAATAAATCCTCCCGCAACCATAAATTCACATTTTTACCAATTAAGAATAAAGTTTGTTTCTTCACAACATTTTAAAACCTTCTTTAAATGATCTAAACATGAATTTAAATAAGTTTCAAAAACTGAGAAATCATCCATAAAAACTTCAATTTCTTTCTCAATTAAATCACAGAAAATTAACATCATACATCTTTGAAATGTTGCAGGTGCATTACATAATTAAAATGACATTCTCTTAAAAGAAAATGCTCAATAAGGACAAGTAAATGTTGTTTTCTCTTGATCCTCAAGAGCAATAAGTATTTGGCAGTATCTAGAATATCCATCTAAAAAGCAAAAGTAGTGGTGCCCAACTAGTTTATCCAACATTTGATCAAAAAAAAGTATAGGAAAATGATCTTTCCTAGTTGCGGCATTTAATTTTCTATAATAAATATAGATTCATCATCCATTGACTTATCTTGTAGGAATTAATTCATTCTTTTCATTTGCAACAATAGTCCTTCCTCCTTTCTTAGGAACACAATGAATAGGATTAACCCATGAACTATTTAAATTGGATAAATAATTTCTGCATCAAACCACTTTAAATTTTATTTCTTAGCAACCTCTTTCATTATAAGATTTAATTGTCTTTGAGAATCAATTCTAGGCTTATAATTATCTTCCATCCAAATTATGTGTATATAGGTTGAAGGACTCAAACCTTTAATATTAGCTAATGTCCATCTAAAGGCTTTCTTTTGGTTTTTTAATGTCTCTAATAATTTTTTTCTTGCTCATCAGTTAAATCTAAGGATATAATAACATGTAATGTAGATGAGTTCCCCAAAAATGAACACTTTAAATAAGTTGGTGGAACCTTCATCTCAAGTTCAGGAGGTTTTTCAATAGAAGGTATCAGAGGTTTACTGTTTTTAGTAATATCAAAAATTTTAAATTCTTCTTGAACATAATTTAACTCCTTAGTGTTTTTCTCCTTTGATTAATTTTCAAAATCTTTTTCAATTTTTAATTCTTTTTGCATCAAAGTTACTTTATCATTTTGATTTGATATGACTTCACATCTTTCTTGAAAATGATTAACAATCATATAGTCAATTATATCCATTTAGTAACATTTACCATTTTTTCCTATATCAGAATACTTCATTGATTTAAGCACATTAGAATTTACTTCCTGATCATTAACTCTCATCGTTAATTCTCCTTTTTTCATATCTATCATTACACGTCCAGTAGCTAGAAAAGGTCTATCTAAAATAGTAGGAATTTCTTTATCTTCTTCCATTTCCAACACAATGAAATCAACAAGGAAGATAGATTTATCCACTTTAACCAACACATCTTCTATAACCTTTCTAGGATAAGATTTCGGCTAACTGTAAGGTTACAGTGGTGGGAGAAATATCTCCTGAATCCAGTCTTCTAAATATAGATAATGAAATGAGATTAATGCTTTCTCTCAAATCACATAAAGCTTTTCCAAAAAAATTTTCTCCAATTGCACAAGGTATGGTGAAACTGTCAGGATGTTTGAGTTTTTTAGCAAGCTTTTTCTGAATTATTTCTTTGCACTCTGCACTAAGTGCAACAGTCTCATAATCTTCAAACTTTCTTTTTTTATTTAAAATTTCTTTCATAAACTTTGCATAACTTGGCATTTGCTCTAGAGCTTCTACAAAAAGGTATATTAATTGTAAGCTCTTTAAATATCTAAAAATAACTTGAAATTTGTTGATCAAGTTTTTGCTTTATAATTCTTTAAGGAAAAGGAGGTGGTGGTCTTTCTACATTGTTCTTAGTTGGAGAAACAGGTTTTTACACTTCCTTAAGAATACTTTCTTCAGTTTTTTCAGTTTCTTTATCTTCTCTCTCAACTTTGATTTCTTTTTTAACACCAACACTCAATTCCTTCCCACATTTAGTTGGATAGCTTTAGCATGCTCTTGTTACTTTTTTATCTTTAGGATTGATCTCAACATTACTAGGAAGTGTTCCCTGAGGCCTATTGCTAAGTGTGTTAGCAGTTTGTCCAATTTGATTATCTATGTTTCTTTTCTCAGCACTCTAACTCTATAATTGATTACACATTTGTAACTCCACTTCTTCTAAAGACAACTTCTTCTCCTTAACTTGTTGAATATTGTTAATTCTAGTAGGATAAGTAGTTTTAAAGTTAGAATTATCCTGATTGTTCTAGTTTCCAAATGAGTTTACTTGATTTTTCCCCCATTGTTGACTTCCACCACTAGACTTGTTATTGGAGTTAAAGTTTGGATGGTTTTTCCAACCTGGGTTATAATAATTAAAATATGGGTTATTGGGTATATTAATAGCATTTATAGTTTCTAATGACTTTTGAGAATCAAGCATGTGTGATAATGAATTTTCTTCAATCAATTTAGATTTTTGAGAAAAAATCATTCCAATTTGGTCTATTTTCTTAGATAATGCAACAACTTTTGAAGCAACCATGGAAATAGCATCATTATCGTTAATACTTGATACTTTCTTATGATTTACCCTTTCAAATGGCCATTGAAATTTATTTTTAGACATTTCTTCAATTAAAACATAAGCTTCATCGAATAATTTAGACATTAATGAACCACCGGGAGCAACGTTTATGTTAGATCTAAGGGATCCAACTAACCCATTATAAAAATTTTGAACAATTAACCAGACTGGTAAAGCATGATGTGGAAACTTTCAAAGAAGTTCCTTAAATCTTTTCCAAGCTTCATAAGCAGACTTCTTTTCATTCTGAGTAAAAGAAGTAGTATCATTTCTAAGTTTAGCAGTTTCTTAAGATGAAAAATACTTAGTCAGGAATTTTTATGTAAAATCTCTCCAAGTTTTAATAGACCGAGGCGCTAATTAATTTAACCACATCTTAGCTTTATCCCTTAATGGAAAAGGAAAAAGTCTAAGTCAGATGACATCATTTGATACACCATCATATTTCAATGTAGCGCACAGTTCTAAAAAACTTACAAGATGTAAATTTGGTTCCTCATTTGGCGTTCCCCTAAACAGATTGTTTTGTATCATTTATATGATTGCAAGTTTAAGTTTAAATGAGTTAGCCAGTACAATAAGAGTTTTAATACTTAAGTGAATTTCATCTACCATAGGGTTTGCATAATCTCTTAAACGTTTTGGTAAATTATGATCTTCATTTTCAAAATTTTGAATTTCAATATTATTTTGTGAAGTGTTCACCATATCTTGAAAATTATGAAGACTTCTTTGTTTTTAAATTTTTCTTATAGTACGTTGTAATTCAGAATCGTAGAGCACTAAACCTTTAGATTCTGAACCACACATACAAATGATAAATTTTAGAAAATAAAATAACATAACAAAATAAAAGAAATTTTTCTTTATTTTAGTTTTTTGGATTTTTTTTTAATATTTTAGATTTTATATTTTTTGGATTTTTATCAGTATTTTAATTTTAATTAAATTAAATCTACAATTCAAGCAAAATTGCAAATCAAATAGTTTACTTTCCAAATTTAAGAAGTTCTGTTATCGGTCCCCGACTACGACGCCAAAAACTTCACCCAACCCACAATTACGTGTATTTTTAATCTCCAAAATATTACCAAAAACTTGACCCAAATAGATTAAGCGGCTTGTGTGGATAAATGAAATGATATGGAAAATAAATAATAAAACTTCTCACTAATTGTACTACACAAGTATACGTATTGTTCCAAGTAATATAAGACTTTCTTTAAAAACCCAGTATCGATCCCACAAGGACAGTTGGACTCTTTTAAATTTGCCTACAAAACTCAGAAGCAAATTTTATTTAAAAATGGTTAAGACTAAATTAAAGTAGATAGAAACAACTATGATTAACAGCTTAATTAAAGTAATTCTAATGAGTTTGAATAATTTGTAAAGATATTTCCCCTTGCAATGAGATATTAATTTATGTAGGATGTGAATGACTAAAAATATAATGATGTATTATGAAAAAAAAAGAACAGTTCTATTCTTTACCTCCTCCTAGTCCTATTAAAGAAAATTAGATAATTTAGAAATTTTCACCAACTTGTGTAGTAGTGTTGAGTAGATTCTAGTCTCTCACCTCTAGATTACTCATTGTGCCCTCTCTATAGGACCTACTAGGGACCCTTACAATCCAAACTCTAAATCAAATTCAAAATAAGATCTAGTCTGTCACCCTAGAAAGATCAATACTACAGCCATCAAAACTTCTCTCACTATCTATTTGCACTCACCTTTAAGTGATCACAACGGCTCTGCCCAGAATGAAATGTGACACTCACTAGTTGGGTGAAATCATAGCCCTCCCCGGCCATTATGATTTTCAACAAATTTTAACCTCACAAGTAACCAATTTATACATTCAATGAAGATTCATTGAATTTAAAAGTAAGAAAAAATCTTTAAATCATTCTCTCACACAAGATTAATTCCCAAGAGCAAGGAGAAAGAAAGGGAACTATTCAGAATTCATGGAGAATAAAACAAAAAATTAAATTTGTATTGAAATCCATATCTTAGAAATAAAAACTTAAACATAAATATAAAGTACAATAGGGTTTCTCCCCAATACAAATTCTGGAGTGTACTTGAAGAATTCTCCAAACTCTTACTCTTACAGCACAAAACACACTTAAACTCACACTTAAACACAAAAGTGGGACTTCTTAATATTAATAGATCTTTGAAAAAAATCAAGGGTTGCTTCAAACACCTCTTCAAAATTTAGCGAAATTCAATGGATCTTCTAGAAGGGAAATTATTTGTGCTATAGCGCCAGTCTGGTTGCAATAGCGCTGACTACACCCTTCTATGACACTATAGCGTCAGGGGCAGCGCTATGACGCCATATGAATTGCACCATTTTTGCTCATTTTTTTCTCATTTTCTTCGAATGTCCATTCCATGTACCTGAAACCAAAAACATACAAAATACATTCCTTTAAAGTGCAATATCACTAAAAATATGCTTAAAATAATAATAAAATATTCACTAAAAATAGGTAATTTTAAGGTGGATCAGCATCGAGTCAGATAAGTAGGAAATTTGGATTTAAATGACTTATATAATTCAGAAGACTTTGAAAATTCATAAAATGGTGTACAAAAATTCAAAAAATAAAATATAAATACTTTGTTGCTCAGGGAACAGAGGAGAATCATGTGAACCAAAAATAAAAATTATTTGACTTACATTTATTTTTAAATTAATTTAAAACCACAAAACATCTTTAAATAATAAATAATTAAATACTTATCACCATTACATGAAATTTTGAGAGATTGATCTCCCTATGGTTAGGAGTGTTTTTTATTTTTTCGGAAGTTAGAGAACACCTCTAGCATGGTAAACTCTAATTTCAAAGTCAAGTGCCATATTTCACTTAAAATAATTCTATAAATTAAAATAAAAATTATAAAGTTATGAGGTTTATTTTGGTAGGTTCACTATAGTGAGAGCATCATGAGAAAAATAAAAACTAAGTTTAAATATCTTCAATTTCCTTATTTAAGTCATTAAAACCCATAATATATATATATATATATATATATATATATATATATATATATATATATATATATATATATATATATATATATATATATATATAATCCAAAAAATCTTAAAAGTTGATCCACACTATAGATAATGGTTATGAAAGGCTCTGTAAAAATTTGAAGTTAATATAAATTTATTTGATTACTAAAGTCTATTTTTCAAGGAAAATGGGACTATTGCACTAAAATAATTATAATAAATAAAATATAACTTAAAAATTATTTAGGGCAACCAAGAAAAACAAAATTGACATTAAAATAAAAATTTCATTTAATAGGTTTTTTCAAATTAAAAATAAATAAATAAAATTTTAAAAATAAAAAAAATACAAAGAAACATCAGAATATCACAAATTGTTTCCTCACCACTTGGGACAAATTAGAATAGTTTTCTAATTTTAAAAATAAAGTTATGTATTTTTACATGGCCAAAACATATTTTTCCTACTTTTTCACTAAAATAATTATAAAAAAGAAAATAATTATTAAGAAAAAAAAGAAAACAAGTTTCTCTGACTTTCTTGAAGTCATAGGGATCGACTAAAAATATAAAATTGTTTTCCTAAAATAAAATGTATTTTCTATTTAATTAACCACCAAAATAAACAAACAATTATAAAAATGAAAATATAATTCAAAAATTTATGAAGCTTAGCTCAAGTAGTCCTCTAACCTAGGTGAACCTTCAATAGTTTCCCTATGTATAGAAACTTTACTTTGATTGGTTAAATTAATTAACTTTGGAAAATCCTATTTTTGCAATAAAATAAACAAACAAAAATAAAATAAAAGATAGAAAAATATGATTTGTTCTTTGGTACCTTAATTGACCCATGAGGTATATGTCAGCAAATTTTTAAGCCCATATAAATTAATTTAAAAGATTTAGGAAGATAGGAGCTTTAGTGGAAAAATTGTAATTTCCACCTTTTTATCCCTAATTAAACTTTAGGATGTGTTAAAAGCTTAAAGGATAATATTTTGATCCTAAGAAACATTCTAAGGAGATTGAAACATGAGGGTAATAGGTAGAAACCAATTAACCTCAACTTTTGGAAAAGAAGGTATAACTGTAGTTATTCAAATTATGATTAAACTTTGGAACAAAAAGTTAACATGAATGTTATAATGTTTGGGACATGAATTGGAAAGTTGATAATTCACTAATCTAAAGTCTCAAACTAATGGTTAAGTTATTGGTTGATCTTTTAATATGAGCCAAATGCTCTTAATTTGACTTTTCTGAAATTACATATCTACTCTTATTAAATTAAGAGCTTTGTAGTGAGCTAAGTTTAATCTAAAGATACTTGAGGGCTAGTTGGAAGATAAACAATGACTAATCCCCTTGAAACACTACAAGCTTAAACTTGCCTATCTCTCCTCCCATAAGTTAATTGAGATATAAAACTGAGCATAACTTAAACATAATGTACTTCGGGGTGATCTATTCAACAACATAATAAGTTCAATTGGACTCAAAATGATTTAAAAGACTTTAAAGGTTGTCTAGGGCATCCCTCGGACACCATTATAATTTTTTGGATATTTTGAAGGACAATTAAACTTATTATGCTTTGTTCAGGAAAATGATCTTTTAAAACATTTAGGGACCCGCTAAGATTTGAATTGTGGTCTCTTTTAAACTTAAACCATTAACACTTTAATACTACTTGTTCATGTAGCACTTGTTTTTACTTTGGAATATATACATGATTATGAAAGCCATCATTTTACTTATGCAATTTACTACTGCTTTACTATACTATCCATGCTTGGTTGAAATAATTTTCAAAAGGTCAAAATAAACAATTTTCAAAATTAAGATAAACATTTTCTTTCAAAATTAAAATTAAACTTAAAAACTTTCAAAAAAACAAACAAAATAATATGCCAATTTGAAATTACAGGAGTCCCTCGGATGAGTTAACCTATGATTGTTAACGAGATCTCCCCAGCTTAAATGAGTTTAATAACTTTTTCAAGCTAAGTAAATTCCAAAGAAAATAGTGGTACTGGAATAAGGGAACCGTGGGATCCTAATCGGTGTCTCTCTAATCAACTTTAACCCCCCTCCAATGACACCTGAATGATAACAAAACTTCACACAAAAATTGTAAGACCTTAAACCTTGAACCTGGAGTTGTCACTTCGATGAGGAGCTTGGACCTAACTTTGTGGGCAACATGACCATAATGTATAGAAGAACAACTTTGAGGGAGAAAGAAGATCTAGCATAACAATTCCTTCCTTAGAGTTAAATAACAAGCTATAGGATTTCGAGGTAGTCTACCTACTACGACATAAATCTTCAACTTATCTTTAGGCCTTTGCGTTGTCGTGTTGTGCAATATAATCCTTAACTCAATTTATGCTTTGAGGTTGTCATTCCTTATGACATAAACCTTCTTATCTTTCAAGTTATTTGTATGACTGTGTCATGCAAGTGTAAGACATAAATAATAAAACTGACATGATGAAAAATCAAGTTTTTTTTTTGTCAAAATTAAATCCAAACAATTTGATAGTTTAAGAAGTCACCGTGGTTTTCTTTGGGTCAGTGACATCTCCTATCTCTCATCCACTCCCTTTTAAATTTCTAATGTTCAATCTTGAAAACCTTA